>CAKNWT010306779.1:0-17941 GCA_932066315.1 Andricus coriarius | reverse complement strand
AAAGAAATAATTTACCTATTAGAATCTAATATTTTCATGCTGTAAGTATTTCAACATATGCTGTAAGTGCTTAATTTCTGCCAAAGACTTTTCCATCTGTTTCCGTCAAAACTGTTTTTTTCATAATAACTCTTCTGACACGTATTTTAATGAAAAATTTCATCACCTCACTATTTTTCTAAACACAGAAAGTCATTTTATGCAAAAAAACTAATATGGAAATCAACAAACGTGGGTGTTTTTTGTAATAGACACCATGCCCCACAAGGACATCATACCCCACTCTCCCCCAAAGTATAAAACACTCAGAGAACTTAAGTCTCATATTTTGTGTGAGGAAAGTAGAAGTTTCCAAATTGGGTCAGACACGGGTTTTCAGTAACGGTTTGATGAACCACCGAACTTTCTATTTCGGGCTTGGAAATTTTGCACAATTGTATTTCTTAAAAACTAAATTAATGGAAAAAACGTGGTTCATATCGTAGCGTGCTTGACTTATATTCCAGTACGCTAGTGTTCAAATCTCAATGCCGAGAAACGGTTACAGAATGTTTTGCTCCTTTTTTCACTTTTAAAATTAGGTAATTTTATTTTTATTTCTATTTTTTTAATTAAGAAGTTTTCAAGCTTGTAGGCACAGAAAAATACGTAAGGATGTTCTTGCATACTAACTTGATAAGCAATTATCAAACTATAGTTGGGCTGACTATTTAGTTAGTAAGATTTGGTACTGCTATTTTATTACTTGGCACAACAATTCCATTAGTTGCAGTGACTATTTAGTTAGTACCAGCAACTAAGAAAATGTCCAACTTATAAAATAGCAGTACGATATCTTACAAGTTAAATAGTTGGCCCAACTCTGACGAACACCTTAAAAACAAATCTGTATATTCAGCCTCATAGGGTTCGCTTGAAAAAAAAATGTGTTTTCAAGTTGAACTTGAAATATAAAAATAGATAACCACTCTGAATACGAAGAAACAAATTTTTGTGAATTCTCTATGTTTAATTTTTATTAAAAATCTGTCCATTTTTGTCCAAATACATTCACAGCTTGGTAGAAGCCCCGGGCCAAGAAATCTGTCAACTGTTTCGACTTTTTTGATTTGATATTCGGAAGTTAGCCAATAATGTCAATAAAATCAATCTTCGCTTTCCTTTTCTGATTGGTAGAATCTATTTAACAATTCAAGGTAATTATAATAATTATCTTAATAATTTTTCAATTATCTCCGAAATAAAGTATTTAACCACATTTTCTTTCACCAATGCAAATAGTAATTATGTACACACAATTTAAAGGTACTTTATTGTTGCAAGATGTGATTGTTGTAAATCATTCAACGACCCTATTTGGCAAAAATCATTTGTGAAAAGCATGTAAAGTTGTCACTAAATGTAACTTTTTCTCATAAATCTAGACCTTCAATTTCGTTCGGCGAAAGTGGAAATTTCCGACATGGGTTAGGCATTGTTTCCCACCTACGCTTTTCCGGTCCCACGAAGACTTTCCTTTTCTCCTGTGTGTCGACCTTTTTTCGCGCGCGCTGTATCGATAATGGCATACAGTCGGGGCAGTAAGGCCGTGGGCAAGTCCCGGATGGACTCGAGGAAGATAAGGGACCCCCCAAAGCCTCGCCAGGCGCCGGCGGTTCGCATCGAATCCTCAACTTCTCTCTGGGGTGGTCCCCGGCGTTCTTCGCGGCCCCTCGCTTCTCCGCGGTTTACCTTTTATACGCTCCCTCGCTCTTTTATTCTTGTCTGCTCTTTCTCTCGGGCCCGTGCAAATTCGCCTTTTCTATTCTTCCCCTCTCCTTTTCTGTCGATCGTGCCAGAGTGCCGATCTCGGCCTCGCGGGGCCCGTCGATCGCACCCAAAGGCCTCATCGGTTCTCCTCGGCTTAGCTCGGCACCCTTCGGCGCCCGCCGATCTTCCGAGAAGGGTTCCCGATTCCTCGCAGCGATGACTTACATAATTCCTAGTCGCCGCGCCCGTCGCGTCGCGTCGGGGTCGTCGTCTCTCCCGATTCCAGGACTTACTCGAGATCCAGTTGATATACAAGGCCCAGCGCCAGATCGTTTCCACGGACTTGATTTCTGCATTCTGCTGTATTCTTTACGTAAATGTCGCATCGATAAATTCAAACCGGATCGTAGATGAAGGTTTTGCTTATTTGTGTACATGTCGGAATAGAATAAGGTGGCTAGAACTCTTTTTTCCAGGGTGAGGTTGAAGGCTTGATACATTCTAATTTGAACTTATTTGAAGTTGTCGAGTGCCATTGGCCCACATGTTATATTTTTTCTTCAAACATGCAATATATACAGTTCCGGTCACTTCCGGAAGATAAATGCAATGTCAAATTTAATCATTTAAAATGTAACAATTTTTATTTATGGAATTAAATGTTACACTCGAAATTAAAATGATTAGGATTTTGAAAAGGATAAAGTACAGTTTTACCATTAAATATTAATGAATTATAATGACAACTAAATTGATTTGAGAGTAAATAATTCTTATATAAAAATTATATATGCGTCAATAAATTCACCTCTGGTATATGTGAAATATTATCGTAATAGAGTGTGCATTTTACATTTTTACAGTTTTTTAAGTGATTGTAGAATCTGGTTAAATCGCTGGTGTAACGCTAACATTTTTTACTACGACACCGCCAACAACGTTTACAATCAAAATTTTTTGGAAATAATTTTAGCTCAAGCTTTAAGGAAGAATCTGATTGTATCCCCCCTTTCTAGTTCTTAATGTTAGTTTTATTTCTTGATATAAATGAGATACTGCGTTCGTACAAATAAAGTGTCGCTGGTGTAACGGGCAAGGCTTTTTACAAAATTGGTTTAGATTCATCAAATACATTATAGATATCTCATTTTCAATGATCCGTGTAGAAAATTGTCTGGGAACTAATCGGGAACCGATCAGGCCGCCCTGACCGCTAATGTGGCTGATTAAGTGAAACGTTTTTGGATGGTTAAACGATAATCTGAACAAAGTAATCTAGCGCTAGTCAGTAGGTCTTGTAAAAATCTATTTTCAAAAATTTATTAGTCTTTATACATTTATGTATTAATTTTGTAAAATCATAACCCGTGCAGAAACTTTGATGGGGTCCTGGTGGGGTTCTCGCCAGTTTGCCCTAGTTCTAGTATGGTCCTGGTCTGGAAATCTGACAAGGAGCCTACAAGGCGCGTCACGCTCGCACTTGCAAACGCCCCATGTAGGGTAAACTCGTCAGGCCCTTGTTTTGTTTTCTCAGCTTTACCCTAGGTTAATTTTTTTCCTCCAATTTCGAAAAATATACTTCAAATATAATTAAATCGTCCTATCATCTATTCCATGCGTTCTTGGCGTCCACCTTCTCAATCTTTTGTATTTGACAAAATTATGCCAAAAAGAATATTCAAGTAAAATAATAGCAATGACAATTCTAACCTAAAAGTTTTGCTGGAATTTTGAATCAAAACAACGCCTATTTTTTAATTTAACCTGTACTCATATCATAAAATGATAAATAACCTACCTTTCTGGTTCTGCGAAGTCATTGTGACCACCAAATCGCGACGACTAAAAAATAATTTCTCAAAATTAGATGGAATGAAAGCAATGGCAATCTTCTCCTCGTGCCCTGAAAGTGTAGTCCCCATTCTACTGCGCACACGCATTTCCATAGATGAAGCTATTGCACCGCGCGCTTTTAAAAAACAAAATGATCTACCAATTATAGTTTAAGAAATAAATTCAACTTTCTTTGTAATTAATGCGTGATCAATCTTGAATTAAACGGAAATTAATCAGTAAACCTTCGAATAAACATATGGAAAGGTGAAAAAATAGACGTTGATTTATATAAAACACATTCTTTAAAAGTAATTAGACATCTTTTTTGACACATACAATGATACATACAATTATACAATCTCTAAAGTACGCTCTAAGTCAAAATGACATCCGCATTTCGCACGCAAGGTACTATAATAAAATATTGGTTATGTTTCTGAATTGGGCGTTGCCAAGTATTCCCGGAGACTTCCCCACTTAAGGTTTTCACAAGAAAACCCCTCTAATTCCACTAAATGAAAACGTGAGATACCATCTGTATCTCAATATTATTTTATTACTTTTTAAGCAAAACAACTAGAAAATATTAATATGTAATGACAGAATACTTGTATATGGTTGCCTGATTATCGTCATACTTGATAAAAAATTTTTATTTAAAATAGAAAACCTGACGAGGGCCTTGTCTAAACCCTACTTTAATTGGGGCTGAACAGGGCAATTTCTCCACGGGAAGTTGCACAACACTTTAGGATTTCAATCAAAATAAGAAAAATCCAGTTACAGCAGAATTTATTCTTATTTAGGCGAAAATATTGAAAGAAACGCAAAATTGAGAAAAGTGCCAAGAAGCTTTTCTTAAGAAATTCTTGAGAGGAATAACTTGGCCTCTTTAACTTTTTTTCGTATCTTATTTTGTTTCTGCACAAAATGTGAATATTCATTTTTAAGTAATGAAAAAAAATGGTCTCCTCTCCAAGGCGCACAAGATAAACTCTCATGAGATATATTCACTATAAAAGTACCAACCTAGAAAAAAAATGAAGAAAAAAAACGCTGGCCTTTTTGAGAAAATTAAGTTTCAAAATTTTCAGAAAAACCGCCGCCATTTTGTTAGTTTTAGGAATTTTCAAAATTTTGTTTTAAATTTTGAAAGAGAATGGAAGGAACTACTAGAATCAAAAAGAAAAAGTATAATATCTATATCAGCTGAAATTTTTTTGAAAATCGGGAATTTTTTAGATTTGTGTTTACTTTTGCAATAAATATCATCTCGTCTTTCAGTAATTTTGATGAATTTTGTAAATTACCCCATAGTAATTCCATAGGTAACCGAAATTTATATAATTCATTACTATTAATTGGCATAATCAAATTTTAATTTAGGGATACTCTCGATGTTTCACAAATAAATTGAAAACCCGCTTTTCTAGAAGAACTGATTTGAAGTTGGAGAGTGCGATAAGCTCACGTGTTATATAGTTTATCTTCAAATATAAAATCTACTCTTTTCGGGTCAGTTTAGGTACATAAAAGTATATAATTTTACCAAATGGAGCACAGATTGAAGTACGATATCCTATCGAAAATCCTTTTGCAGAATTTTCACTGCGCTTTATTAAATCACAGTCTTGACACTCTCTCCTCTATTCCATTCTTTTCGCCTTTTTTTTTTAATTCCTATTTTTCGCTGTTAAAAAAAAAAAACCTTTTCTCGTGTTTTCGCTTAAATGCAAATTGAATTAATAGAACCCTATAAGAAGTTCCAACTTTTTTTTATTGAAAGTTAATTTTTTTAATTGCAAAGTCTACTAGCATATTTTTGGTTCAGAATTCATTACTTTTGATCGAGATGCAACTGCCATGTTGAACATGCGTCTTTCTGGATAGAAAATGGGTCCTTTTGGATTGAAAATTCATCTTTTTGTAGAAAATTCGTCCTTTTTGGTTGAAAGTTAATTATTTTTTATTGAATAGTTTATTATTATATTTTCGGTTCAGAATTCATCTCTTTAGCTAAAATTAATAGACACCTATAAGAAATTCCAACTATTTTTGGTTGGAAGTTACTTTTTTATTATTTAAAAGTCTACTGTTATATTTTTGGTTCCGAATTTATCTCTTTTGCTTAAAAGTCCTACTATTTGGTTGAAAATTTAATTATTTTGTCGAAAATTCAACTGTTTTGTTGAAGAGTCGTACTTTTGATAGGAAATTTATTCTTTTTTAGTTGAAAGTGAATTATTTTTCATTTAAAAATCTCCTATTATATTTTTGGTTCAAAACTGATCTCTTCTTATAAAAATTCTACTATTTGTTTGCAAATATGGTACCTACATTAATGTTATTTAAAAGAAATTATTTCGCCATTATTCACTGATTTCTTGAAACATGGCCCTATTTTCCACGCTGAAGAGCATTTTGGGCTGTGAAGCCTGAAATAATTTATACAATAATTTCCATTATATATTTTACCTTGAAGTTCTAAAATGTTAATTATTTTCAAAATTCACATAATAAAACAATTAGTATTAAATCATTATTATTATAAACCGGAAAATGCCCTTAAGTTTTTTGTGTAGTTTAAGTGACCACCCTGAAATGTTACGTGATACGACATGAGGGCAAGGTCTTTTCTAGGTGCAAATTCCTGTTACCGTCATTTATATAAATAGGAAAAATAACATTCGATGCTTCTTGTCCGAGCTTAGCCTATGAGATCTTATATTTGACATAGATGCGAGCCCTTTAATTTTATAGATGTCGGTAAATCTTGGTAGCAGGAATTTTCAACTTTCCCTGCCCTTCTACTATAACTAGGAAATAAAGTAAGTTCCAAGGTCAATCAGTTGCTCGATTCTGTGCATTCCGCCCGTGCCTAATGGTGAAATAGCAATTGCGTATTTCCATCGGCATACTTTGAATACTTCTCGCTGAACCATTAGGGAAGGTCGCTTATAAGTATTTATCAGGGCAATGGCAGCGTGTAAGATCCTTATCCTGGCCGTGTTAACTAGGTTCGCGTTCGTGTCCTGAGCCCCCGGAGGCGAAGAAGGCAACACGAATCGACCTCGACTGGACGACCTGATCCTTAAACTTATTTCGAGTAATCTGCACCGAAATCTTCCATCGCGTTAACCTAAACTACACGGCTTCCGCTGACAGTTCATACCATTCATTATCCATAGCATAATTTTTAAATTTCATAAGTCAGACAGCTGTGAAAAGAAAGCTAAAATGTAATAAAGCTTCCTTTACCAAATAAAGTTTTTTTAAAATGATTGTCCAAATCAACATTTTAGCCCTATTTTAGACCTCTAGATGTAGGTCCTAGTCGGTCTCAGGAGACGGCCTTTAGACGGTTTAATTTATGCTAGATTTAGGCCCTGGTTTAGTCCTTCCAAACGGCGAATATTTATATTTTTACCCTAGGGGTGAGTGGAGTATGGTAGCGAGGTATGACGGTATAAAGTACATTTAGAACGTTCATGGAACCAATTTATGATATCAAAAGCTTAACAAAATATTTCACCAATTGAAACATAATATTTGCATGCTTCATGTCTTTTTTAATATGCGGTAAATACATCATTTTTTTAGAGCAAAAGGCATTTCATGTAAAAAATTAATATAAAAGTCAAAAATGGGACGAAACGTCAAAATTTGTTCCAAAACAGCCTAAAGCCGGCAATTTTTAATCTATTTTGATCTTTTTGTCAATACTCCTAACTAAATTCCAAAGAGAATTATGAGCGCTGCTTTTTTAATATTCTTTTAGTGCACTTCTGTGTTACCAAATAAAGTGAAAAAGTGGCAAATTTTACAACTTTACTTTTGATCTTTCCATAAACTACCGAAATAAACTCGAATTGAATCGAAATAAGTGCAATAGCATGTAGTACACGAAATGAATTCGTGAAATGTTTTAATTAATTTTTATTAACAAATTGTAAACAAACTCTATGTACAAATTTACTATTCGGCCATTTATTCATAGAAATACATTCTGCTTTCTCTGAAACGACTTTAAATTTTTGTTTTAGTGAGGTTCCATCAGAAAACTTTGTACTTCCAACATATTTGATAAAGTTCTGAACAAACTTATACAGGGTGTCCCAGACCATCCGTCCACCCCTTTTAAACTCTAAAATACCTAATAAAATTGAAAGTTTAGTACCTCCTAATAGTAAATGCACTATGTCCGATCGATTGGAGGTATTTTCAACTTTCGGCTCCCACCGGAAGTGGCCTATTCGGACCGTAAGTCCTTTTTTCAAAATAAAATGACATATTTTTCTTTATTGATTTCGATTCTACGGTAAAAAGTGAGTAACTTTTGTAGGAATTTTTTTTTCTAAATCGTCGTTTTCCACCCCAAAATGCTTTGTGAAGTCTGGCGCCGTCGTTCGTTTTTCACGTCAGCTCATGATTAGTCAGTCAGCTTTCGGAATTTTGAAGTAAAATCTTTAGGGATACACTTCGGAATATCCTTCGACTGATAAAGCAAGAGGAATTTTAAAATTTATTTTTAAAAAAATTTATTAATTTTTGACAGTCCCTCTGCGCCTTTTGGACTTCTCTAACTCCCCAGGGAAACAGTAACATTCCGCAAGGCATTTTCAGGTGGAAAACGGCGATTTAGAAAAAAAATTTCTACAACAGTTACTCACTTTTTACCGTAGAATCAAAATCAATAAAGAAAAATATGTCGTTCCATTTTTAAAAAAAGGACTTCCTGTCCGAATAGGCCACTTCCGGTGGGAGCCGAAAGTTGAAAATACCTCCAATCGATCGGACATAGTCCATTTACTATTTGGAGGTACTAAACTTTAAATTTTATTAGGTATTTTAGATTTTAAAAGGGGTGGACGGGTGGTCTGGGACACCCTGTATAAACAAATGCACTATTCGGCCACTCATTTACAGAAATACATTCTGTTTTGTCTGAGGCTATTTCAAATTGGCCTAACAGTCATGTGCTGTCAAAAAGATAAATAAATACATTCTGTTTTCACTAAAACGACCTTAAATTGACTTGACATTGTTGCATTGGGAAAAAAATTGATCTGGGCGACATATTTGTTATTGTTTCAAACAAATTGTATTAACGTATATTCTGTTCGAATATGAATATCTGTTTATAAAATTTGTTAAAAATTTTAAACAAAATTAATCAAAACCTTTCATGAATTAATTCCATGTATTAGATGCTCCTACAAACTACACTAATTTCGGTTAATCCCGAGTTTATTTCGATTGTCTACGGAAAATAAAAAATAAAGATGCAAAAATGGTCATTTTTCACTTTATTTCTTAACACAGAAGTACAATAAAAATAAAATTTAAAAAGTCCGCTCTCATAATTCTCTTTAGAATTCAGTCAAAACTTTTTTAAAGAAGATCAAAATCGGTTAAGAATTGTCGACTGTAGGCTGTTTTGGAACAAATTTTGACGGTTTGTCCCATTGTGTGTCAACATATCCAACTCTCCCCTATCGCATTTAATTATTTAAAATGTAAAATATATTTGATTTAATATATATATTATTCTTAATTTATTATTATACAAGAAAGACCATGTTCTTAAATATAAAAGAAGATATTGTAGAAAAAAAGGCGATAGTTTTTTGTCTTTTTTTGTTTCCAAACGTTCTTAAAATAATAAACAGTTTCGTATTTTAATAGTCCTTTTTTGTTGTTAAAATTGAATTATTTTTTAAAGTATGGTATCTCATTTATATTATTAATTTTACAGCCGTTATATTCGACTAATGGTTCAAATTCAAAACGTATGTATTATTTTATATAAAAACTGAAAAACTGTTTTTTAACGATTATCACAGGATAGATATTAAAGTATAGCAAGAATCTATTTGTTAAGGGGTTAGGGTCAGTCGCAAGACAAAAAAAACGATTTTTTAAAGAATTTTTTTTTTAAACAGGTTTTATTACTTATTAACAAATGTTCTAAAACAAAAAAATACAACAGGATTAGTTAAAATACGATATTCCCTTGTACTTGAACGAAGAATCAAGTCAAAATTTACATTTTCAAGAAAATGGCGGACGGTCAAACAAAAAAAATTTATTTTAATTGAAAAATTTTGTGTTAACACATCCGTCATTTTCTTGAAAATAAAAATTTTGACTTAATTCTTCGTTCAAGTACAAGGGAATATCATTTTTTAACTAACCCCGTTGTATTTTTTCGTTTCAGATGATCCAGTCATTAGTTACGATGCGCACCGCAAAACACATTTTTTTTATTGAACCTCTGGCAGATTAACTATAACTTGCCTGTTTATCGATATTTTCATCTTAAAAAATTACTGTAACTTCTTGTAATGTTTATTATTCGAACTGTAGAACGTTTGTCAACAGGTAATAAAACCTGTTTTCAAAAAAAATTCGTTAAAAAATTGTTTTTTTGTTTGGTCTTGCGACTGACCCTAACCCCTTAATGAAATTATTAATGTTACAAACGAGTAGTCATTTTCACTTTTTCTCAATGCATAAAACAGGGACTAATTATGCACAAGTATTTAATACATAATTATTTTCATGAAATTTGAAGAAAAACTAAATGGTGAAACGTTTAATGGGAAGTCACGTTATTAATTTTGCATAATAATTATTTTTTTTTTTTATCTAAAGTAAAAAATTAAATGATTCTCTGTAAATTATTTTAATTTTCTTTTGATTTAAAATATGGAAAATTTTAATTTCGTTCAAGGAAAAGAAGAGAAAATAATATTGAATAATATTTTCCAAAAATTATATCATTAACGTCAAGAAAATGAGCATTACTCTGTCTTATTATCCATACGTGTTTTTACTATGTATTGACAAATTAAATAATTAAAATTGTATCCTATATAAAGACAGAATAGTTACGTAAGTCTTGAGAGAACCAAAATAGGGCTTTAAGGATTAAACAGAATTTAACCAGGTCTAGGTCTCATTCAAGTGCCTAAAATTCATCGAGAATTTAGAGGTTTTATAGAAAGGTTTGAAAATATGAGTATATGAGAATTATAGATGAGTTCTAAGAGGGCTAGAATAAGTCCAACGGGATTCAAAAGATGACATGGCGGGTTAGAAAGGGCTGGAATAAGTCTTAAGTTTCGACTCCCCTTCCCCTTCCCAGGTCCGTACGTTTAGACTCGACCGTGTTATGAACGTCCATGAACGTACGGACTGTTCGGATGTTTAGACTTGGCCGTATCAAAATGATAGAGAAATCTCGAAATGAAAAGATCTCAAATCAGAGGTAATTAACGTGAGAGTGGTTGGATATTAGGCAATGACTAATCGTGCAATCAGGATAATTCGAAACCTAGATTTAATAACGCTAAAACGCGAGTGTCGCGTCGTTGAGAAAGAAACAAGACAAGCGAGCTACACAGGGAAAGTACGTTTTCGTGGCACCTGCTGATAAATCTACGCACGCACGAGGCGCTTACAAACGGCACGATCATAGTTAGCTCAGGGAGACGTGCTCTTATGCATACGAATAAAAGTGAGAAAGAGTGAAGCAAGAGGCGCGGGGAAAAAGAGAGATGCCCGTGGGAGGGAGAAAGAAGGCGGCATCTTTGATCTTACATACATGTTATCCATAGAAGTGCCACTCACACTGGCCTATTCTCCCTGGGAGCTTTGGAAGGACTCTATCTTTACATTCGCATGTCACACACAGGCAATTCACCACTTTCGCATATTATTTCGCGAAAACACACATTTCTCGCTGATTTCAGTTTTTGGTGACTGGACGCATAGTATCGCATATTTCTTATTTTTCATTTTACACTTGAGAAGCGCATATAACGTGACGCTATTTTTAGTAATTTTTGACTCACCCTTCCCTTTTATGACAATTTTTTACATTTCAGTGAACCCCCTCTCAAAAGTTCATATGGCACTGAATCTGCCCCCCTCCTATTTTGAAATACGAAATATAAATATAATTTTATATAATCGTTGATCGAATTTTCAAACCAAGAAACGATCTTTCAACTAAATTTTCTAGCCAAAAAGAGGAGTTTTGGAATAAACCGTTGTATTTTTAACCTGTAAGTATAAATTTTCAACACAAAAGTTAATTTTCACCCAAATAGTTGAATGTACTACCAAAATAGTTGAATTTTTAACCTAAACAGGCAAATTTCCATCAAAAGAGGTACATTTTCAAACAAAGAGATGAATTTTCAACAAATATGATGAATCTTCAACCAAAAAAAAATGTAACTAAATAGTTGAACTTTTAACCAAATAGTTGAATTTTCAGGTCAAGAATAAGAATGTTCTATAAAACCGTGGAATTTTCAATAAAGAAGTTCATTTTCATCCAAATAATAAAATTCTGCACCAAAAAAGATTTTCAATAAAAAATTTAATAGTAGTTTTTTTAACCAAAAATAGTTTTCTTTTCTTATGGGGTTCTTTTAATAATCCAGTTCGCTTTTAAGTGGAATATAAATAGGAATTTTTATTGATTTTTAATATTTTTATAGCACGTAATAAATCACCTAAGACGGCGTATCACAGAAAAGTATGTTTTTTTGTGGTTGTAGAAACAAAATTTTGGAAATCGAAAATAATATTTAAAGAAGTAGCGCATATTAGGACCCTCTAAAAAAGTTACCATTAATTTGGAGTTCATTAATTTACACCATTAACACCATTAATTTGGAGTTCATTCTTCCCGTGTGGAAAAATTTCGTGGCAGTCTTGAATCATGCTAAAGCCAGTACAGTTTTTCTCAAGCCTGTCTATTCACGCAATACTAGCCTGGCGCTGTCTAGTTTTGTTACGTGTTTGATTCAAACCATTCTGCTGTCTAGTCCCAGTCTTGGCGCTATCTAGGAGTTTGTTAAGAATTTGAATATATAAAGATTGTCCAGATTTTAGCTAGTTTCTAGATAGAATCACGGTTTGGACTTGAACAAAAATCACAGAGGTGAATTCAGAAAATAATCATTTTTGAATAAAAGATTCAGGAAATTGCAATACATAATTGCACAAATGCTCAAGCAATAATTAACTGTAAACTATTACATATTTAAGATAGTAAACAAAAATTGTTGAAGGTGATCGAAATCTTAATACAAGAACTGTATTCTTAAGAACGATTTTTTTAAGAATGTTTAAAAACATTTTCTTTCAATTGAATTATAGAGTAAAGTTATAGTAAAGTTATAATAAATGTATATTGAATTCATAATAATTTTACTGTGTATAATGCTATGTATAATATTGATGATATTCCAGAAAATCAAATATTATTATAAATGATTTATTTAATTTATTTTAGTCATTTATTTTTTGCGTAAATGATAATAAAGCCTAACGTATTAATTATTTGAAATAATAAACAATAATTATATCGTAGCCTAATCGCAAGTAAAATCATACAAACTTTCTTTTTTTCAATGATTTATTCACACATCAAGCACTTTTAATGTTTAGAAAATTGTTTATGTTTTATTGAAATAAATATCAGGATGTAACGAATTGGAATTTATATCCGACAAAAATGAAACAAAAATTTAATTATTAGATGGCCGAGGTGGTAAGGCGACGGAAGAAAGTTACGAGAATATAATAGGAAATTACATCAGAAGTTCGACACCCAGCGTATATACAAGAGATTTGCGGAAACTCATTTCTTCATATTTTTCTGTACAAAAACTTTTTTTATATTTTTAATTAACTGCAAAATCTATATATATGACTTTTATGGCATAAAAAATAATTATATGATTTAATTATTAATTATTTGTTATCAAAATAGCCGATCTGTCTAGAAACTAGTCGATCCGAGGGTTACATCCCAGTCTAGCCACTGGACAGTCAGCCTGTGGCGCGCCAGTGTCGACTTAAGGCGGAGTAGACAGAAACGGTACAGCGCCATGAAATTTTTTCACACTGGTAATAACTTTTTTAATTTCTGTTTTTACAGTATAATCTTCTTTATCTGTTATTTAAAAATGTTGTGAACATTTGGGATCTTTCCACTGATAAAAATACATTAGAAAGAAATTTAAATGTCTAAGAAAACAAAAACAGATAAAATCGGTTTTTTTAAATATTCATTTTTGTGTTGTTCAGATTATTTCTTTCTCGCCTACTTAGAAAAATACTTTCAAAAACTCAGGGTTCTGTACTGAAAAAAGAATACACTAAAAAAAAGTATGAGAATAAGTAATCAAAATATTTCTAATTACAAAAATACATTTTTTTAAATTCAAACATGAGCATTTTTCAATTCTGTTCTCTACCTGTTTTTCAATCTTTGATCTGCTTGCATTTTTTCTGGTGTATTTTTATTAGTAAAAAGTTCTAAAGTATTCAGTCGATTTTTCAAAGCTACACTATAAGAAATTTCTGTTGGAAATTGTCATTAAATCTGTTGGAAGTTTATTTCCGAGACGTAAGATAACGTTCCAATATATGTTATTGTAGTTTTAAAATGCTGGTATGGTAATATTTCCACACATTTAGTGCCATATTGCGGAAGAAAATTTTAGAAAAATTCGAAATTTGAAGGCAGGGAGAATTGAACCCTAAACGCCAAGCTCTAATTCGAGTGCATTACTCATTAGACTAGCAACGCACAATTCTCACCTTATTACTTAAATAGAGGGTCATTCATCCGCTAGTCAGGCTAAAGTGAGTGTAAGGCAAAATTAGAGTACAGTAATTGTAAAGTGAAATTGCAATACTTGTATGGTAAACGGCGCGTATTCTTCGAAATTACAATATACGTATTGCTATTTCACCTTCCAATTCTGGTATTGCAATTTAACCTTACACTTGTATAGTAAAAGTGCACACATGTTTCCGAACATGCTTAGGAGTGTAGCTAAAAAAAGGTTTTAAACACAAGAATGCTGAATAGAAAACTTGCTAAGAATAAGACGCCACTGTTAGAGGGCACTTTCGTTCAATACTTACGAGATATTCACATGACATATAATGTTTTTACTAATAATTGAAATCTTCCTGTGAACCCCCTTTTTGAAAAATGTACCCTTTTTTACCTAAAATTGAACTATTAAGCCTATACACGCAGTTGCATGCGCAATCGTTGCTTCTTGATCGCGTTCTGAGGAGACAAAGCATGGTGGTTTAGTGGAAATCGGCGGCAATAAAGTGCAAAATGTATTGGAATAATTCAATATTGAAAAGGATTTGATCCAGGTTCCAAATGGATGGTGAGTCCGCTATTTACGTCAAATGACACCTTCCTGGCTAGATAGATTAAGTCTGTTATTTTTAATCGTATACTCTCTTTCTCTCATTGCGCTCATTTATTGATTTACAACGTAGCCCGTGTAGGAATGGTAACCGGGATCCGACCGGGAGCCGGCCGGATAGCCCCAGTTCACACTGGGAGCCGGCCGGGGATACTGGCCGGGATCCGGCCAAAAACGTCACAGTAATCTGGTCGGATCCCGGCTTTCATACCGGCCGGGATCCGGTCGGGTAACCCGGCCACAGACCGGTTAAAAAATTTTGCTTCAGGCGAGAAATTGATAACTTGGAATGTCTTTTAAGGCTCATCGTAAAGAATACGGTGAACTTTAAATGTGAAATCAAGTTATCAAATTCTCGCGATGAAATTAGAGAAGAGTTTCAACCACTGATGCTAGAATCTCCTAGCCATTGTTTTATTTTGGAAACCACGTGGTGATTTGAGGTTAGGAAGTAGGAAATGAATAAATGAATACACAACACTATACTTTAATATAAAATAATAATTATTCGCGCATTAAGTGGGGGTTTCAAACTGATTACTGAAATAAGGTTGATTTTAATGCCGGCTTTTATTTGTTAACTTCGTGGAGGCGACGCGACATGAATGCAACTTACATTCTCGTTCGAGGTGAGAAACTGAAACTTGCAAGTGTCTACGCCGACGCCAGACGCAGAAGGCGCCAGGCATGGCGGTAAATTTGAAAGTGTACAGAGTAAAAATTTTCTGAAAACTGAGAAAATTGTAAAAATTGTAACAATTCTGCTAATACACATTGCAGAATCGATAACAGTTTTAATTAATAAGTTAAAACATTGGGAAGACATTATTGTTTTTTGTTTTTTTTTTTGAAGAATTTCAAAAAGCTAAATTCTGTTTCACTGATCTAATAAATCCGTAAGTGCACATTTGATAAGAGCACGGATATTAGAAAATGTGCAATTTGTACAAAAAAAGTATCCTGACCAGTGCTCGGTCGGCTCCCAAAAATGAAATCTAACCAGATTTGGCCCGGCCGGCTCCCGACCATGAAATCTAACCAGGGTTGGCCTGGCCGGTAACCGGGCGGCTCCCGACCATGAAACCCAACCAGGGGTATCCCGGCCGGGATCCGACCAGAAACCTTGTTGTAGTGGGGCCAACCCGGGCAATTTCTGTACGGGAGATCAAGGAACGGATATTGTTTGCTTCATTAATTTTAATATAAATTTGCTGTGTCTATTTGTCTTAAAAATATAAATTATAGTAAGTCTATGTACGAGCGACGTTTGTATGCAAATAACTAATGCGCACTATTATAACATAAATATACATGAGAAGTCGTTTGTATTAACTTCACTCATATTTGCTTACTATTTATATTCTCAGGACAAATATAGACTACATATTTTATATTAAAATTAATGAACCAAACAAATTTTGTAACCTGTTGAAATTTTCAGTTACAGTAACTGAAAATTCCTAAACTGTAACTGAATTTTCTGAAACATGTGACTGAAGCGTTATGCAGTTACCGTTGCTGAAATTTCTGTTACAGTTTAGGAAAATTTAGAAACGGTTTCTGCATACAGCTTTAGTGACGCGTCTCTGAAAATCCCTACAGAAATTTCTAACAGTGTGTAAGATACGTAAAAATGATTGATTACAGAAAATACTATATTATATACTTGATTTAAATATATTTGATCACTCATCAATTAAATAAATGTACGAAGTTTACGCGCGTAATATTATACTTCGGAGTGTACTTATTATGTACTTGTCATATCATCGATTACAAATAATATCATACAACACACACGTACACATAATTCAAAACCTTGAAATGTACCTGAAATGATTTCAAACATATATAGGCATATATTCATATATAGGTATATGCATGGGTGAGAATGCACATACAATAGTGGCAATTCACTTTAGTAAAAGATCCTGTGTGCACACTGCACATTGTCATTGTGCCATTGAATACTATAAATTTGTGTACCTAGAAGTGTTTCGTAGAATGCAATGTAAGTATATCTGCACTTAGAATACACTGTTAGAAAATTCTTGATAATTCGAGGACTTTTAAATAACAAATTTGACTTTAATTTCAGCTACTTCACACAGAAAAAGCATCTTTCTGTACCAAAAAAACTATATTCTTGGGTTTACATAAATATTTGGTTGAATCAAACAAATTTGGGTTCTATTTAACAAAACATTTAATTGATCCAACCACATTTTTTTTATGAATCAACCAAATACTTCATCTACCAAATGATTTAGTTAAAATAACCAAAAAATGTAGTTGGATCAACCAAATATTTTCTTGTTCATGTAATAACCATTAATCATATACTATGGTTGAACCAAAATACATTTTTTTTTATGCAACGAAATCGTTTCCTGGGTGTAGTAACTGAAAGTGATTTTCATGCACTTCTAGATGAAAATTCATTTATAAAAATCCATTTTATCCTATATTTTGCAACTTAAGCTAGTATTATTGATTTACTTTCGTAAATAAAATGCGTAGTTTTTATCATATTACGATCCACATACATTTAACCCTCAAACCTCACACTAGTGCGAATTCGCACCGGATATTTTTTTATTTTTCTGCTATTTACGGAGGCACAGCTGCAGCGGCTTATCCCCACTATATTAAATATATATGATAAATATGCGTCATATATGCTAGATGTTTATTATATGTTCCATATGTTAAATATTTAATATTAGCATTGCAAAAAAAGTCATTCTCACTATTTTGCCGTTTACGTATGCTAAGTTGAAGTGTGCCGTTTGAGGGTTAAAACTATAAAGTTGACAGAATGATGAAGATAGAATTCAAAATCTCGACCTAATAACCCATATAAGTCACTTCACAGTAATTTAATTTTAGGATTCTATCATGATTTTAGGATAAACTCTTCACCTACAATGTCAAAAAAACTTAATCAAGGGGAAGTGCAAGGTGAATAAAACCATTTTTGAAACTGAAATGAATTATCAGAGTGAAAGCTAAAATGAGTATACTTTAAAATTATCGTGTTTGAATTTTAATTCTCACTGTACATAAATTAAATGTACGTGAGTGAACAAAACTTTCAATGC
>CAKNWT010306776.1:2602-13029 GCA_932066315.1 Andricus coriarius | reverse complement strand
CGGTGTTACATATATGGGGTGCCGGGATGCTTCTGAGCTATAACCTCGCAAAATCAAATCGTTTATTTACGCGACAAGTAATATCAAATAAAGTTTTTATAAAAGTAATTATAAATCTTATATTTATAAATTTTATAACAATTTTACAGAAGTATATTATAAAACTGTTTATAAAAGCAAAAAAAGGGGCTGAGGTTAAGTTTTGTGGATGCAATGTATCCCATATTGCATATATACGTTGCGATTCGCATAGAGCGATTGTCAATCCAAATTAATGAATTAAATAAATAAAAATAAATATTTCATATGATTAACGACATTCATCCCATTTACTTATTTTTTTGCTTTTACTCCTCCAGTCTCAGCAAAGTTGAAATTGGAGCATTAAAAAAAAATTATCATAAGTATAATCACTTTGGGAAAATTACCCCAACTGGCTTTAACGTATCCAGGCATACTGATACTCTATGGAAATAAACATTTAAAAACAAAAAATGTTGACAATTAATTATTTCGATTGTTTTTTTATCCAGCTGACCATGTAATTGTTTCGGGTTTGACGGCGCGTGACGTCACACCACGTTTTCCGTGCCGTAAAGGCGCCACATGTTTGCTTTTATAAATCGACATTTACGGTGGATATTTCATCACTATTTAGTAAATTATTATGTATTATTAAATTAAAAGAATTAATTTTTAATTTCACATTTAAATTCCTTGGGAGTCAAAGTTTATAAAAAGCTGAACTATAAGGCAAAACCAAATTTTTGTGGATGACCCTATTAATAAATCAAATATTAAAAACTAAACAATTTAAACTGAGGTACTTGAAACAGAAGTATTAAATTAAACTTGTGCGCTAAAATCTTAATTGTTCTATTTAACCAATTTTAAATAAGTGAATTAAATTATTGAATTTTAACGCCAAAAATAACAATCGAACAAATAGCAATAAAAAAAATATATTGTATATTTCTTTAACGAAAATCTCAAGCAAGTAAGTAAAAGAATTTCCAAAGCAAATTCTAACGTTTGTGGTTTAAAATCACTTGAAAAGACATCATTAAAATTTGTTCTAAACGGCATTCAGTTTTATAAATATAGATTTGATCCATGCAACGTATATAATTTAAAAATCCAAACTTTGAAGCTTCACAAAAAAAAGGGGAACCACTTACTTGGAATCGTATAAGGCCCCACCTCTTCCAGAATTTTCAGTAATCCACGCACTATAATAACACAAAAACTTCATATGAAAAAAACCCACACAAAAAAGTTAGAATGAACAAAAAGGAATCCAAACTTCCAAACAACTCACTAATTATTTTTTTCTCTGCTTCTCTTCTCTTTTCTTAAATTTCCGCTCGGACACTCAACTAGGTGACTGTTACAAATGTTACGAGAAAACTAACTGGCACTGTCGAGTCCGTTTCGACTTGTGCGTAGTTTTGCTGACGTTAGCAGTTTATGCTGTATCAGCAAAAACCATATGATAAATTGTAAAACCTAACGAAAACAAAAAGAAAATTTTGGCATGTGAAAAACAATTCAACCATAAGACCTAAAAATAAATATAAAAAGGGGTATTTGCTTACATTATAAGCAAATAAAAAAAAAGGGACAAAAATAGGAAACTTAGATTTTATAAAAAAGGAAATTGCATGCAATTGCAACCACTAGCCTTCCCAACTACTGTACAACGATCATCAAGGGACGACGATCTCTAAAAGGGTGAGATTTGTTAGGTGCGAATCTTATAATTAAATTAAATGAACTAATAGCACCTAACTTTTCACCTGATAGCCATATACACATGAATAAGTATATTTTTTTAGATAATAATTACTAATCAAAAAATGTTGACAGTGAAGATGCTAGGCTGTTTCAGGCGCTCACCGTCACACACACACAAAAGCATATACACGAGACGCCAAGCTGTCTGAGGCGCTTATTTATTCACAGGCAAAAAATAATAATGAGGAACGAAAGAATCCAATAAAAGAAGGGAAAAACAAAATATATTACGAAAAACTCACATTAATTTTTGGGAACGAAAATAGAAAAGGAGGAAAAGGGATAATATTATAAAATAGAAATTTCAATTTAACTCAGATACTCTGAATTAAAATTTCAAGTCGATGTCATTCGCGATATCATTCATCTTTACAATTTAGCAACAATACAAATTATAAACATCAGAATTAATCAAGGTACAATGTCAGTTTACAGAAAAAACCCTTGTTTAAAAACTTGAATTGTACTCTCGATTAATTAAAGTAATACTGGATAAAGAATAAAATCGCTAATGATGGGTCATCGAATAATTGAAAGCAGTGCGGCGGACGAACACCGTTCGGGCGAGAGAATTTCAGTTTGGCAAACTATGACCAAATGCTCGCTCGCAGGTGTCCAACGGCCAAAAGCAGTGCCTCTCCCACCCACCTGGCCCTCAGAATAGGGCCTCGAATTAATTCAATTCTGGATTCAAAAGAGGCCGAAGATAGCGAATATGGACAAGGCCCCACGCATAGGAAGAAAGATAAATTACCCAGAAGACTGACGACCACAGAAGAAATCAACACCCCTATTGTGGTTCCCCCTTCCCCAATCCCAGTATACAACAACGCAACTTCTGCCACTCTCAACTTGAAAATGCCATATTGTATCCCCGTGACTTTTGCGCGGTTAACTTTTTAATTGTTAAATCAATTAATTGTTTAATTTCTCATTAAGGAATGATATAGCAAGATAGAATAAAGGTAAGCATGCGAGGAAAAGTAGAATTCGCTATTGACCAAAACACAATTTATTCAATAAAGCATATACTAGCTGATAACATATAAGTCCCTACGTCTAAGCTATTCAAATATTTGATCTTTAGAAAAATAAGTCTTTTTATTTGGCAAGTAGCCTTTGGTATCTTATCAGTCGATGCTGATTTTGCAATAATACTGCACCTTTGTTCTCTTAAAATCCTAATGATAGCTCTTTTGGCTGTATATCGCTTTTTAATATTTTAATTTGTCTATTTCATTCAATAGTTTGACAAAAAGCCCTTATCCGGGTAGGATTGCGTATCCTAAAATAAAAGAATATAATTCAAAGTAAAATTGACGGCAAGGATGCAACCTTGTGCCTTTAAACGTATAAACAATACTACATTCGCTATAATCGCTGTAAATGCTATTCGATGATTTTAATCATTTATTCTCAAGAGTGGCCCTTATTCGGGTAGGATTTTATATCCGTAAATCGCATAAAATTTAATGTAAAAGAAAGAGGTAAGAAATTTATCTATACGCGTCTTTTAAAAGGAATCTCTTTAGGATTCATAAGTCAAAGCAATTAGGACTAAGCCTTTTAAAATTTCGGAGCCTTAGCTCTGGACCCCGGAGGTCCTAAATCTTTATAATTCGCAGGTGCTTCTATGGCACTGTAAGAAGGGTCGTTGCCCTTGCGACTTATTGAGTCTTCAAAAATATATTTCGAGGCTTCGGAATATACCTAGCTCTGAGGCTATCTCCTCTAAAAGAGAGAGAGAGAGAGAGAGAGAGAGTAAAGAGAGAGACAGAGAGCAACCCCTGAAGGATTTATGATCGGTGACGTTTCCCTTCCAGGGGATTTTCCACGTAAATAAAATCCCAATTCCCGGAAAAACACAGTTTATTCTGCTAAACTGGTAATGGCCTTTCTAAACCAGGTTAGAAAATATCAGTCTGCTTTTAAGACCGTTACCAAAGTTTGGCAGAGAGATTTATATTTCACTAACTGCCACTTCCTAGACTAGTGTACGAGAAACTCGCCCTATTCGCCCGTGGTTTAATTAGTGAAATATTCTCCTTATAAAATGCCCAGAAAAATAAGTAATTTAACTTTCAAAGATAAATGAGCCTTCAAAAATTATCTCTCACAGTTGAGATCACTTTGAGTAGCTCGCACAAGAAGTAAGACTTCAGAAAATATTGGGAGAGTTCAAAGATTCTCTCAATATTTTCCAACTCCTAGAGAGTAGTATGGAACTGACAAGAGAAAGAGGGATTTCAAGTCACTCCCGAAGGACTACTTCTGCCTTATTCCTTGCGGTTCGCCCGCAAGCCTCCAACTCCTCGTTTTCGGTTGCGTAAGAGTTTTTATAGGCTCTCCGTGGGCCTTCTTTCCACTGCTCTGCTTTTAGTTTTTAGTGGGAGGCAGCGGAGTCTGCGCTCTCGATATTCTCCTGAGTGGTGCAGCTTTACGTGGCAATCGCTCAGAAGAATATCGTTTTGCCTATTTTTAGGAGCCTTTTGTAACTCGGAGGTTACAATATATACCTGAGGAAGCTGTCAGAAATAATCAGAAAACACGAGACATCATTTAATTTGTCACGCGTTCCACTGTGTTGGATAGTTGTCACGAGGCATTAATAATAATAGATGGGGCAATTACATCCATTTCCTATCTGCCGATTGTGAGCCTGCAACTTCGGTTATTAAACTGTTGATGGCAATTCGACTGTCCCGAAGAATAAGTCACTAACCAATTTTTCCGAAAACAGAGCGTATCAACTGTATTATGCTTCCCTAGAGTGTCGTATATCGATTTAAAAGTACATAGAGATACGACACTCTACCGAAGTAAAATATAGTTGATACACTCTGTATACGGAAAACTTTGTTAGTGTCTTATTCTTCGGGACAGTCGAATTGTAAACATTGATCTAAGGGAAATACGAGAAAATAAACCCCAGAAAGGTCAAATCATGGCCACTCCTAAAAATAGATACACCACCTACTTGATAATAATTAAGGATAAGTATTCGGACCCTTACGGATATTTTAATTAAAGTATTTGTAAATTCAAAAATTAAGATCACCGTCTGATATGGAAAAATCGTGATTCTTCCGGAAGAAAACAGACAAAAAATAATCGAGGAAGCTGATAATAGTTTACTTAGCGGACACAAAGGTGTTACGGAAACATATCTTCAAATCAGAGAAAGATTCACATGGCCAAGACTCAGAGATAATGTGGTATCCCATATTTGAAAATGTTCAGACTGTGCTGAACAAAAGATCACTAGAGTACTCACTCGCGACCCTATGATCATAACTGACACCCCCTGGAACCATTTTGACAAAATCTCTCTCGATGCCATCGGTCTTCTACCAACCACGCCTCATGAGAACCGCCATATATTGACCATGCAAGACCATCTTAGTAAGTATTGCATTTCAGCCGAATTGAATACTGCCCAAATCGACATTTGGAAATTGACGAGCGAGCAGACACACGTTGTACGTTCAGAATTACAAAAGTCGCATCAGGTCTCGAAGCAAAGAGAAAGGGAATTAAAAATTTTGGACCATGAAATGATACATGTCGTAGAAAAATGCTTACCTTCTACGAGAGTATAGCCACAGGAAATTATACTCTACTGTTGGTGGAAACAATTGCGTTTCCCAGCGCGCTCACGGCCTCAAGTCTTCCGGATGTGACCCACGTCTCCACTGTGTTCATCAGGATGCATAACGATAAGTTGACGATCCTTATGGACATTCCCCTGTTAGAAATAAATAGGTATAAATTATATCGTCTATACTCAGTACCTATTAGTCAGAAAATATTACAAAATAGAATGGAACGAGCTGACATTGTCCCCAGAACCAAATACTTAGCCCTCGATGTAGAACAACGAAATTACATGCACCTGCAGGAGTCCAATATCCAAGAATGTAGCCTCCTTAACAAAAGGTATGTTTGTTATACATCTCAACCAGTTTACGATACCGCCCTATATCCACAATGCGAGGTAAAGCTCCTGCGGAATGCCTCTTTGGAAGTCTTGAGGCAATGTGACATCAGGATCTCCTAAAGCCAGCAACCTTTTTGGATGGCCATTCCTAGGCTGGAAGGATGGTTATATTCTCATAGTAGCATCCGAAATTTTTGTGGTCACCTGTAACGACAGATCAAGATTTAATACATGGCTGGAAGGCACTGGACTTATGCAAACCCTGCATTTTCACCTAATAGAAATTCAAGAATCATATGGAAGGGAGGAGAAACGGACCACACTTTCTAACCTAGAAACCCAATTGACCACTTTGAGCCAGCATCGCGTAGAACGCACTTACCATTGGATCAAAATTCTGTCATTGCATCCGCACACATCGGAGGAATCATCCGAACCTTGATGGACAGTTGCCCAAGATAACTACGCAACGCAGAGCTACTGAATTAGGGTTTTCACAAGAAACCATGAGAAACCCGTCAAGAAGCCCACTAACCTTTTGCATCAGGAAAGCTTGCAGAAGGACTTCCAACCCAATACCAGAAAAGAGACGAATCAACGAGACAGCCGAGCTACCAACGACGAGTACTGCTTCATCAGTCACAAACTGTGCCTCTCGCCCACTGGTTCATGATAAAAGATACGAGGCAGGTCCGCGAAGAAAAAGACCTAATGCGTTAAAGCTGAATTTCACAGGACGGGCGATCGCAGAAGCGTCCGCAAGCCAGCATTTGAGTAGTGGGGTTGCGTCTACGAAAAGTAACCCCTTCACTTACCACTACACTATTATGCACGAGCCAGTGTAGCTCACGGACAAGTCGCGTACAGCTGTAGTAGTAAGTTGTGGGGCTGCATTTCGGAGGCCTCTCGTACGGTCTCCGCGTACGTTTATCATGCCTATATTTGTACCTCAATGACAAGAAAAGTAATCAACTTGACAAATCGATTTTTTCGGCATTAGGTCCCTTTCTTCGCGGACGGTCACATATAATCATAGTAAAAAGAAAAAAGACAGTTACGAGCACTGAATGTAAAAAAAGGAAGGAAAAGAAGGAAATTCATCAGTAAAGTTATTTTTTTTTAAAGAGAAAAAAACGACAAACAATTTTTATATTTAAAAAAAAGAAAGGAAGATATTTTTTTAAATAGCTAAAAAGGTTATTAATTAAAGTTGGGAATAGGAAGCGAGACAACAATTTCATTTTCAGTATTAACAATTTATCCAGGAAAGAAATTCTATAAACAGTCAAAGGATTATTAGGAAAAGCACATTTATTTACTTTAATCAATAGATAAAACGGTAAAAAAAATTTTTGGAGAAAGAGAGAGGTATCGGAGGAGCCGCCGTGTATTCCGCATCCCCAAATCGTCCGGACTCCTCCGTCACGTTTCCCACCGCCCTAAAAACACAAAATAGAAAGAAACAGTAAAAAAATTATATATGTATTTCTACAAAAATAAGAGGGGGGACACAAATAAATTTTTCTTACAACGAAAGGCCACTGAAAGGCGGATAAGTGAGAAACGAAGCTCGGGTACAGCCAATCCACAAAGGCCGAAACACCGGTTTGCCATATTGAAAAGTCCAGGGCTTCCCATGCCCCTGGCCTACTTCTAAAAATAAGAGAGGAGAAGGAATGATTAACAATTAAAAAAAGGGAAAATAAACTAGTGTAATACCAGAGGACACAGTATACACAATCAATTGAAAAACTTTTCAATAATAATAACAAACAAATAAATAAAAAGGATTATTTTTGTTGCACACCTTTTCTTTGGTATCATATTGAACATTTTGTTTCTGTGTATACATAGTATGTTATAATTACAAATAAATGGCTATATAATCAGCAAGTACATACACTATAAATAAAAAATAATATCTTTTCTTATATTCTCTCGTAGAAAAGTAAAAAGGTTAACAATGGAATACAAGTTCCTGCAATTCAAAAATTTGTATAATTTTTATTAATATTTTCTTGCTGTTGTAAAGGCCTGCCAGATATTACAGAGAAATACAGTATCATAAAAGCACTCTTCGTTTTATCTGAATTATTATAGAAGAATTGTAAATCCTTACAAGAAAATAAAAGATTTCACAAAAGTTGAAATGTTGAGAAACTGTATTTAAAGTTGAATTGTATATTTTTACCGGAACTTTTCTATAAGCAATCACACCAAACTGTAGTTCAAATATTAAAAATCCAATAATAATTGACTTTACAGAACGATTTAACTATTGTATTCAATGCCACAGTAGTGAAACGAATTTAAACGTCCGATTTGAAACCTTATGAATCAATCTTAATTTAAAAGTAATTTGGAAAATTAAACGCTCCTATTCAATTCCAAACCTTTTTCAAATATTGTTTCAATCTGCAATATCCCATGTTTCAATCCATTTACTTAGATTTTTTTTACTTAGTCAGATAATTTCTTTTTCAATTTCTTTGTAATATTCTGCTTTCATTTAAAACAAGAATTAATCAATCAAGTATTAAAAACTAAACAATTTAAACTAAATGATTTATAACAGAAGTATTAAATTAAGCCTTGTGCGCTAAAATCTTAATTGTTCTATTTAACCATTTTTAAATAAGTGAATGAAATTATTGAATTTTAAAGCCATAAATAACAATTGAACAAATGGCAAATAAAAAAAATGTATATTTCTTTGAACTAAATTTTAAGCAAGTTTGAAGTTTAACGAAAAAACAAGAAAAAAAAAGAGTTTTCAATTTAAAGGTTTTTCATATCAAAGAAATTTGCATTTTTGCGATAAATTACTGAGCGCTTGAATTAACAAGGGGGGGGGGGGGGTAAATCTGACAAGTGTAAAAACTTAAAAGTATTCCACTTCGAATGTTTTCGTTCGTGGTTTAATGTTAATAACTTCAAGCGGAAGATTTTACTGTCAATAATTCGAATCTTTTAATTTCAATTACCATGAGCAATTCTTTCTCACTTCTTCAATTTCGCTTAGGTACGTAAATTTTATTTGTCGCACTAGCGTTATGCGTAAAAATGCTCAGCGAGCTTTTTTGTGTAAGCTCGAAGTCTATATCTGAATTCGAGCGCTTTACTTACGTTTACGAGTACAGGTATAGAACTGAGCCCTTAAGAGAGGAGGCGCTTTATATATGCTAATTAGACGTAGAGTAGGAGTAATTGTTTGCTTGTAAAAACCCCCTTTTGAAATTGAACTTAGTCCCTAAGTTTTGTTTTTTATCTTTAAAGGCTTGGTTTTTTTAACCATGCTACCTGTTTCGTAGTTTGACAATGATGCGGGAGTTGGTTGGGTTTGATACGTTACAATATGAGATTGGTGGGCTACTTTATTTCTATTACTGAATAATTTAATTGTTTTCGGAAAGGATCCCTTTATGCAATCCAGGATACCTAATTTACCTAAAGTATACAGAGTTCCTAGTCCTAAAGCAGCGTATCCTAAATACTGTAACCATTCTAAACTAGTTTCTTTCCGAGTACTGAGTTCTTCGTGTGATATTTGTTTTGGAAGTTGTACTAATTTTGGTTCTAACTTGTCATTGCCTTTTGGTTCAAAATGTATCTTGTATGTAACATTTAGCCCTTGCATCATATGAGTTTCTTATGGTATTTCTAATTCTAGGGTATAGTAGCTGTTGTACACTTTGCATCCAAATCCTGTAAGTTTTGGGGTTCGGAAATTTTGTCTGTTTTGACTAAGTCTTCGCAACTTATTTCTAAGTCTAATGGTGTGGAGCGAACCATAATATAACCACTTATTATAGGTATAACAGTCGGTATTTAATGATCGTGTCATGGTCGGGGACCTTTGATATGTGGACTTTCTTTACTTGTATCGGGATAGGGACTATTCTTTGCAAGGAATCTTCTTCTTTCACAATTACCAGTATCTCCAGTATGTACGTAAATAGGCCTTGGATTACTGCTACGGA
The DNA here is from genome assembly GCA_932066315.1 of Andricus coriarius. Classification (NCBI taxonomy): domain Eukaryota; kingdom Metazoa; phylum Arthropoda; class Insecta; order Hymenoptera; family Cynipidae; genus Andricus; species Andricus coriarius. The sequence continues at coordinate 3,318 of CAKNWT010306776.1, read as the reverse complement.
GAGGGTAATGATGTCTATAATGTGCTGGTAGTTCTCTTCTTCATTGTCAAAATGGCATCACGTACGTTGAGTTGTCTCGAATTCTCTAATGGTTTTCTTCAGCATTTTTGGTGTTAAAATTTGGGGATTTACTAGCCCATGCTTTCCGCCGTTTATGGCGTTACTCGCCGTTTCAATATCCTTATTTGTTTCATATAATAGTATTTCTGCTAATACTAATTTGGAGTTGACAAGACTATCCTTTGTTGCAGAATTCAGTCCGTGCGTGATGTTTCTTAGAAACTATCTTTCGGCATTTTCCTGGACAGGTATCCATTTATGGTCCGTTGACGAGGAGTCGAAGATTAATTTTAGTATTTTTGTGTGATTTGACAGGATGCTAGTTATGTTTTTGTTATCTCTATAAATTGTGTGGAATTCGTTGTTAATTTGTTTGATGTCGGATTCGCTCAATTTTCCGCACAGAGTTTTGGATATATCACTCACAGAATTTGCTAATCCTCTCTTTTGACGTTGTTTGCCTAATTTGACCAATTGGAATAGATATCATGTTGATAGCTATAACCGTTTCCACTTTTCATGAAACAAGTGTACTTTAGAGATTTCCTCGAGGTAGATGTTTCCTTGAATTCTCTCGAGGGTGTAGTTAGCACTTACGATCGGTGCTAGGGCCAGCAGGAAGGCCCTGAAGGGTGTCATTATCTGACATCCTTCTT
>CAKNWT010306774.1:0-12000 GCA_932066315.1 Andricus coriarius | reverse complement strand
TCTGCATTTGAAAAATAAGTTTTGATTCGTATTTGAACAAATGAAAAAAAATTCCAATGCATTTTTAATTATTTCTCGAAAACTAAGGGAGATCCTATTCTTACATTTACCGGGCTTTTATAGCACATCGTAAACTATCTTTGAACATTTGTTTAGAGAAGATCAAAAGTGGATTTTTTTCAAAAATTGAATTTGAATATTAATTTCTAAATAATCCAAACATTTATTGAATTTCTGTTATCAACAAATATATTTTTTAACTCATGTGTCGATCATATATTTTAAAATATTTTTATCAGGGTTGTAAATATAGGCATACGAAACATTAATTATTGAAAAGGTTGTAGAATTTAATTCTTAAATATAATACATTATACTGAAAACTTAAATCTTCGCACATTTCACCCTGATTTCAATACTTATTTCGTACATGTATGTTTGCAGTCCTGCCTCTAAATTTCTCGACTTGAGTTGAAGCAGTCTAGCTGTGAAATTGAAAATATACCCATTTCGTTTTTTTTTTTAAATTATATTCTCCTTTAATATAGCACAGAATTGTATAATATTTTACCAGGAGCTATCTGCAGTGGAGCCGTCGATATTACTTTTAGATTGGTACTCTCCTGTAATATCTAGTCAGTATTATATTAATTTGCAAATGGGCGTCCAAACAAACTCGAAACTCCCGGGACCAGTGGCGTTTTTGAATATTCCAATATCTCAAATTCTATTTCTAAAAAAATATTATTTCTAGGGCAATTTTGTCGTGGAAATCAAATTGGAATAAACTGAAGAGTTTCCCTTTAATTAAATTTTTTAAATTTCTATCATTCGACATTCTTCAAAAAACGTGACATTGTTCCAGAACCCGTATGTTTTGAGTTTTTTTTTCCAAAGCCCGAAAATAATGTGACCGATGCTATAATTTCGAGAAAATAGTTTAAGTTTGCCGGAGATTTGAAATTTAAACCCTCTTTTCTCTGTAATTTATACAGGTTCAGTATTCTATTCTTTAAATCTTGAAAAAAGGAGTTGTGGACATATTAACCTGACAATATGTGAAATTTATTTCTACTTTACATTTACGAAAGCTTTTAGAACCAACTAAAAAGAAGATTTTTGTTGGTGCCGCTCTTTGATTTTATTTGGTTCTAACGGGCTTTATTTATTACAGTAGTTTAGACATTTTCTACTTACTTTAACTTGAAATTATATAGGCTTACTTATAAATGGACTTTTTATATTTTTAAATGAATGTTAATTTTAGTACAAAAGTGCACAGTTTTGTATTTAGGTTCCCCTTTTCTAGGAACTGCTAGACATCTCAAATATTTATTAAAAATAAATATTTTGTAAATATGTGACGTGTCAGTGTACCATTGAATTAATGTTTTCTGCGTTAGACCAGGCTGAAAGAAACTTCGATATAAAAGTACTAAAAGGGAATTCAAATTGGAGAAAATTTAAGTTAAATTGAAATGAAAAGCTAAGCTGAGCAAAAAATAAAATATCGTCCTTAACGCTTTTGGCGCATTGCAGCATATTTTTCCTAACTAATCGGAAATTAGAATTAGACTTATTTTCAAAGTATTAGATTAAACGTGTGATCCGTAGGTACACTATAGAGGAAATGAGTATGGTACAGGAAGCTACCATATTGGCTCTTGGTGCTGGGTAATAATGGTTTCAATTTTTTATATTTAAACAACTAAACCAAAAAACTAACAGTTTGGCACAATTATTAAGTATTCTAACAATTCTAACATTTGAGATGCCTATCACAAGAAAGGGAAGCTTTAGTTATAAATATTTTTATGTTTTGCAATTTGTTTACTAAACTGCATTTTATTTTTTTAAGGCCTGCATTTTAATATTATTTCTCAAGGTTTTTGAATTTAACACTAGTATTTCTGTGCAATCAAGAAATATGAAAGAGCATGAATTTATTTATCCATGTCAATTATTTCAATTATTTTTATTCCATTTCAAAGCGGTTTTGGTTTACTTCGGAAGCAAGAAATTGTAGCTTATATTTATTTATTAATATCTAGATAATTTATTGCATAATTTTGTGGTTTTATTGCTTTTAGTTATTGGTTTGTTTAGCGAAAACATATTTTATTTTTTGAAATTAATTGTACGTTAATTTTAAACTTTTGTTTTAGAATTTTATTTGGTTCATCAATTATATTTTTTCCGTTGACAAACATATGTGCACTTTTCAGAATAAATTTTTTAAAAAGGTAAAAAATTAAAATAGAATTTTATTATTTCATATCAGGACTGCCACAAATAGGTTCAAATTCGATAATTAAATTAAAATAAGTTGAAATGAAAATAGAAAAATAGTGGCAGTATTTCAAGTAAAATTAAATATAAAGAATTACAAATTTAGTCTTTACCTTTCCTCATCTACAAAATTCTTTTCTATATCATTTATTTAGCATAAAATAAAAATAAAAAGTGTTTGAAACTCAAGCTCAGAAATAATATTCGAAATTATATTTCTTTTTCAAATCTGGTTGAAAACGAGGTGTTAACCATTACTGAATTTACCTATTTCTGGATTCCTTTTTATTCTTTTACATTCTTATGCATCCATTTGCATAAATTCAGTTTTATTCAAATAAGTTATTTAAATTTTACAATATTAACAAAATTAAAATATTAAATTAAATATTTAAATATTAATATTTACATTTTAAATATGAATTCGCCAAGCTTCATGCATTCTTTCCGACACATAATCTCAATCTATAAATAAAAAGATTGACATTTTTAAAAATCATTCTGCTTAAAGCTTCCATTTCTAGAAAAGTAGTTTCTAATTTATATTAATTATATGTAGTTGAATTGATTTTGAGTTCAGTAAAATTATTTGGAATTTACTTAAAATCTTAAGAGTTCCATTAAATTCTTTAAATGCTTTGAATTCGTTTTATGTTAAAAAAGTCCGAAAGTATAATTACCGAAATAGGAAATTTGAAAAACATGAGCATTTCCGAAATTTCAAATAACCGAAAATAAAAAAGTACCAAACATATTTATTAAAGAAATCGAAATATTTCGAATGTCAAATTTAACGAAACTAGACAAATTCAGAAATTTAAAATTCCCGAAATTTCAAATGATTTTGAAATTTACTAATTTTAGGAATTTAAGAAATTAGTAAATTCTCGAATAAAATTAATTTTTAATATTTTCTATATTCATATTTCAAACTATGCAGTATGCACTGGTATGAATAATATTATTGTAAAATATTAAAAAGATTATTTAATTTTTGAAATTTTTATTTAAAACTTCTGGAATTTAAAATTTTTGGGAATTTAGTCATTCCGGGAATTGAACATGTCTGACTTTTTCTTTTTCCGTTTAATATTGCTTTCCCAATATTTCAATTTTGCTAATAAACATTCTCGGTAGTTTCATTTTTTGTAGGTTATTTGAAATTTCGAAAATTTGCATTGATCATAAATTTTCTTCTTCGGTAATAATTTTCTTCTTGATAATTTCGAATTGAAATCATTTGCAATTTTTTAAAAATGTATGAAACGATTTCGAATTAAAAACGTAATAGTTAAAAATATTTTACATCAGGTAAAATTTTGAAAAAGGAAAATATTTCGAATTTTTAAAATGAGATAATTTTAAATTGAACAATTTTAAACCAAACGATTTTTAAATTAAAAGTTTTCAAACTAAAGTTTTTATATTTGGACAATTTCATTAGGAAGGTGTTGAAATTCTATCATTTCTAATTCAAAGGGATCAAAATTAAACAATTTTATTTTAAATTCAAGAATCTGTGAATTATATGATTTCAGATTAAAGTTTCGAAAATAAGATAGTTTAAAAACGTTAAAAATGGAATATTTTCCGATTATAATTATGAAAAATAGATCATTTAAAATAAACTTTTGAATTTTAATAAATTTAAATTCGAAGCGATTAAAATTTTACAATTTAAAATTGAAAACTAATTTGAATGTTTCAAAATCAAAGTTTCTGAAATTCTAGAATTCTCAATTCTTATTAAATTAAAAACATTATCATTTAACATAAAAATTGATTAGAGAATTTTGTCTAAAATCAAAATAATAAATTCACCTTTATTTTCACCGTTCAAAACGGAAAAATTGTCAATTTTAAACCTTTAAAATTGAATTATTCTAAATAAGCGCTCAAAATAAAAAGTAATTTTAAATGGGAAACATTAAAAATCACAAAAATATTACAACTGTTTTGTACTCAAACTCTTAAAAATGTCTATTAATTTAAGTAAATTTAAATGATTTAGAAATTAAACATTTTTAAATTGTCAATTATACTTTAAAAATTCAACAATTTCAATTTTAATTGGAAAATTTAAACTACTTGAATTACTTTAAGTAAATTTAAATAATTTAAAAAGTAACAATTTTGTAAATTTGCAATTATACTTTTCGAAATTCAATTATTTAAATTTTAATCGCAAAATTTAAACTACTTAAATTACTTTAAGTAAATTTAAATTCTTTAGAAATTAACCATTTTTAAATTTTCTATTATACTTTCCGAAATTCAACCATTTCAATTTTAATGTCAAAATCTGTTCATTTTTAAGAACTGCATTTGAGAAATTATTGTCTTCATTTTTTTATTGTTTTGACTTCATTCTGGAGACGTTTTATTCAAAATTGTTTAATAACAAATCCTTTCAACTGAAAAGTCAACTATTAAGTCTTTCAGTTTGATACTCTACGATTTCGAAGAATTTAAGAAACCATAAAGTTTTGTACATTTAAAATTGAAACCAAACCATTTAAAATATTTAAATCTAAAGTTGATAAATTAAAAACTGACTATCAAGGCTTTTAATATGAAGTTTTTAAATATTTAAAAATAAAAAATCCATCCAAAAATTAAGAAATTTCAAACCAAATATTTTCGAATTTAAGCATTTGAAGCGAAAAAAAGTTTAGTTTTAGGGCTTCAACGATTAAACTGTTTTAGAAATGCGCATTAAAAACAACAATTTTAAATTATTGATATTTTAAAGATGATAAATACATTATTAATAAGTGTCATCATATATCATCATGTGACTTTCAAAGTGATTGGATAGATTTTTTTACTAAACAATGTAATTTCTGTAAAAAAAATTGTTCAACATTTTTTTTAGCAAAATTATGTCATTCCGAATTCTTTCAATTCTTGTATTCAGGTTTAACTCAAAATTGTTCGTGGTTAACCCCTCGATTGCAAATAACGATGACAATTAATTAAGACTCTTATTACAAATAAGATTGATTTTAAGAAATAATTTGGATTTGAATACTTTCTAGCACTGCTGTCATAGGACCTGCCGTAGGCATAAACCAGCCTTTAGTGGATCCTGCCGATATCGTCTGAATCGAGATTTAAGCTCGATCTTCGTATGCCTCGAAGAAGGCTTTATACCTTTTTGCTGCACAAACTGTAAACTAAAACTGAAACTACCATGCCCTTTTATTTAAAGGGCAAACGCTAGACTTATACAAGAGTTGTGACAATTTTAACACTTGCTGTCGTTAAATAGCAAGATTAATTTAAAAGGAAAAAAAAGGAACATGCGAATCATGAAACGTAGGCGTTTTAAGATTAGGGCGACTCTTAATCAATAAACAGGACTCGAAGTTCTTGTATCTTTATGAGAATTTTCTACTGAATCAATTATGTTTTGCATTCATCAGATCCGATTTACGCAACGAAATTATTCAAAATAGATTATTTATCACAGAACTTCGAGAAAAAGAGATCGTTTTATGAAAGAAGCAATCCGTAAAAAATATTAGATAATTTTTTTAGATAAGAAAATACTGATAAATATTAAAGATAATAGTGTAGATAAGAAATTGAGGATTTTCAGCGTTGAAAAAATTTCAGACTTACACCAAATTCCGAAAAATATACTGAATATTTTGATAGAAATAAATATTTTCCGAAATGTTGGTGTTTGCCAAAAATATTTTAGCTTTTCAAGTTAACCTACAATGGTCAAGCTTTATATTTCTTTTAGTATATAATATTATTGGAAATTAAGTTGAATTTAATTTCTAAATTAAAATTTTTAATCAAGTCCTTAGACACCCCGCTTAGAACTTTTTATGCAAATGACTTTCATTTTGAAAAAAAGTTCATCAAAAAGTCCAGAATCCAGAATAGTATATTTTACATACATTTTACGTGGACAGAGCTGTTTTTAACGATCAAAACGAAATAAGTGTCGTGATTAATATATATTTCTCTTAATTCAAAGCAGCGAGTCTCATTGCACGAGGTTTAAGACTTAGCAGCAAAACGAAGGGGAAAGTTGGAAAGAAATGTTGAAATCCATGTAATTTATATATCGATTCCCAATTTCAGTTTTTCCCCAAGCTAGCATTTAATCATTTACTGACTGTACTTCGAGCATTTTCATCGAAAGAAGCACATTGTACAGAGAATAAAAATCGGATGATATATTCTGGATCAGTTCTGATTTTTTTTCTCTCGCAAAATCTCCACATTTGATTGATGATGCAAATAGAACAAAGTTGTACATAAATGCACTAACGTCACGCGAGATCACTGATTTTTTATAAAGGTCCGTTCTCGCTCTATTTTAAGCGTAGCATATTATTATAATTACGACAGTAAAATTTCGTAACCTTTAAGAAATTCGTTGAATTTTAGAGTTTAATCAGTATTTGTAAAGTGCAATCTAAAGAGTGATGATCAATCTGCAAATTCGTCAGCGTCACAATAAATCATTTCAATGCGGTAATATTAATTTTAATTGACTTAAGAATATTAAAGATACAAGATATTTCAGTTAGGCTTAACAATTAAAGCATTAAAAGTGGTAAAGATCCGAGCATAAAATTTGTATTTTAATATTCTTAGATTAATTCATTTATAAATTACTGTAGTCACAGTGATAAATTACAATTAATTGTAATATATACTCTTCATAATATTTCTGTTAAAATATAAATCTCCGCGCATCGAAGTCAAATCGTTTCTCAAGTAATAATTCGCTTTCTCAGAAAACTTTGTAAGACAAGGAAGTATATTTATTAAATCTATACCTTAATTATAATTTCTACAATATCACACGAGGAATTACTTATTTACAGATAAAATATACTTATATTTTTAAAAGTTGAAACCGAATCTTTTGATCCACTTGAGTCCCTCACTTGTGCCGGCTTTTGGTGTATACTCGAGACCCACATAATCGTCGTATCCTTCCTTTTCAAGGAGAGAGAATATGTACATGTAATCTATTTCTCCGGCTGTGTCCGGCTCGTGTCGGTCGGGAACTTGGGCCACTTGAACGTGTCCTGCAAATTTAGATATTTTAGAAATTATTTTAGCAATTTTTTACTTTGAATCATTTCAAATTCAAAGCGTTTGAAACTAAATCATTTTTAATTGACTCGAAGCATTCAAAATTATAGAATTTTCAAGTGAAAGCCTCAATTTTCGATCGATTTTAAATTGAATACCGTTTAAGAATAAAGTACTTTACACTGAAAGTTTTAAAATAAAAAATTGCACTTAATCACACTTAAAAGCAAAAAAAAAAACGATTGGAAGCGTTCAAACTTTATTAAATATCAAAATAGACAATAATTTAAAATTAAAAAAGCTTGAAATGGAAAAATTTTGGAATAAATAAGTCTTAAATTCAAGCACTTTAATTTACACACACAAAAAAATAATCAGCTAGAATTATAAAAGTATTCTCAATTGAAGACCTTTAGAGGGGACGACTGAAATATCTCGAAACATAAAATTCCCGGCACTGTAAAATTCTCGAATAAAAAAATTCCCGAAATTATAAAATTGCCCGAATATAAAAATCACGAATTGGAAAATACCCGAATAATAACATTCCCGACAGTTTATAATATTACCGAATTTGAAAATTCCGGACAGAAAATAGCCGAATTATGAAATATCCGAAGTAGAAATTTCCCGAACTTAAACAATTAAAAAAATTGTTTTAATCAATATTATTCATTTATTAAAAATACAATAATCAAATATTTGTATTAAAGAATTTTTTTTATGTTTAAAGTTTGTTATAATTATTGTTTAAAATTAAAATAACAGTAATTGAAAAAATATATATTTCTGGATGAAAAATTTTGTTTGAAAATGTGCATTTTTTTTTCAAAGTACAAAAAGCGAATTTTTTATTTAAAACAAAAAGTAAGAAAGAAATTTCGAGATAAATCACTGCAGAATTGAATCCTGCAAAGTTTGTTTGTAAAATGTAGGTTCGGTGAAAATTTAGGGAGAATTTTTGTTTTCGTTTGAAACGCACGTGTTTTTAAATTTATTTTTTATACAATTTTTATAGAATTATTGCTATTTTAAATTCAAACAATTCAAAAATACTTCATAAAACATTAAAAAAAATTGTTTGATAACAATATTTTATTTTTGAATTTTTAATAACAATTTTTTAAAATTATTTAAATGCGATAATTTTATAATTCGATAAATTTTCTAGTTTAGATATTTTATAATTCGGCAATTTTATATCGGGAATTTTATTATTAGGAATTTTTCAATTTCGATAATATTATAAACTGCTGGGAATTTTACAGTGTCGATAATTTTATTTTTCGGGACTTAACGGCCGTCCCCTTTAGAGTTTAGATTTAAAAAGTGCAAAATTCAGATAATGCAAGGAAATGACTGAAAAATCGCGAAAAATAAAATTCCCGACACTATAAAAGTCCCGAATAATAAAATTCCCGACAGTTTCAAATATTACTGAATTTGAAAATTCCTGAATAATACAATTCTCGACAGAAAATTGCCGAATTATGAAATATCCGAAGTAGAAATTTCCCGAACTTAAACAATTCAAAAAATTGTTTTAATCAATATTATTCATTTATTAAAAATACAATAATCCAATATTCGTATCAAAGATTTTTTTGTTTAAAGTTTGTTATAATTATTGTTTGAAATTAAAATAACAGTAATTGAAAAAATATATATTTCTGGATGAAAAATTTTGTTTGAAAATGTGAATTGTATTTTTTTTTTAAATACAAAAAGCGAATTTTTTATTTAAAACAAAAAGTTAAAAAGAAATTTCGAGATAGATCACTGCAGAATTGAATCCTGCAAAGTTTGTTTGGAAAATATAGGTTCGGTGAAAATTTAGGGAGAATTTTTTTCGTTTCAAGCGCACGTTTTTTTAAATTTATTTTTTATATTGTTTTTATGGAATTATTGCTATTTTGAATTTAAACAATAATTTAAAAATACTTGATAAAAATTGTTTGATAAAAATATTTTCTTGTTGTATTTTTAATAAATAGATCATTTTTATTAAAACCAATTTTTTTAAATTATTTAAATGCCGTAATTTTATAATTCGGGAATTTTCTAGTTCGGATATTTTATAATAAGCTAATTTTATGCCGGGAACTTTATTATCAGGAATTTTTCAATTCCGATAATATTATAAACTGTTGGGAATTTTACAGTGTCGATAATTTTATTTTTCGGGAGTTTACGGTCGTCCCCTTTAGAGTTTAGATTAAAAAATTTCAAAATTCAGATAATGCAAGGGAATGACTGAAAAATTCCGAAAAATTCCGAAAAATAAAATTCCCGGCACTGTAAAATTCCCGAATAATAAAATTCCCGACAGATTAAAATATTAAAGAATTTGGAAATTCCCGAATATAAACAATAAAATTTTGGTTATAAATAAAAAAATATAATTTTAATTGTAATAATTTAATTAATTATATAAATAAAAAAATTAATTGTTTAAATTCGGGAATTTTCTAGTTCTGATATTTTAAAATTTGGGAATTTTCTGTAAAGGCAAAGGTCTGAAATTTTGAAATCGAAATTATGAAGCAACCCTTTTACAAGAAAAATAATTTTAAAGTCTTATAACAAATTTCAATAAAAAGCAAAAAATATGAAAATAGCACTTCTATAATTTAAGGTAAGAATGAAACCAAAAAATCGGTTACCAATTCAAAATAAGCTACATAGAATGCAGAATTATCAATATAATTTTATAGAATTTCTTTTCAATCCTACTTTTTTAATTTAACGTCATACATTTTTCTATGCATTGATCTTATTTTCTTTGTTAAAACATAACATATTTCAAATTGGAGTTCTTTATATAAAACGTTTCCTCTCAATTCCTAGAAAAATATTTTTTTCGAAATTTCATAACACTATTTTGCTATTTTTCAAAATTTATGCCTCTATTGTCTCTATTTGTTGTCTTGAAAGTGAGTTGGAGACCTGAAAATATTGAATTTGATTTACTTACCAACATAAGGAAGGTATTCGCGAATTATGCGGGTGAGGTTTCCACAAATTTGTTGCAGGTGGAAAATGTCTAGCATCAGTCTCAGGTTCGGACTGTTTATTTTTTTAACAATCGCCAATCCTGAAAAAAGTGTTTCGATTTTTTAATAATTGTGAAACTGGACAAATTTATAGAAGTGTTTAACTGTTTAAATTTGAAAGCGTTGAAACTAAATAAGCGATTAGTTTTCTAATTTGAAAAAACAAAAATCTGAGTGTTTTTTGCATTGAACTTCTTTCTAATATTTACCCTTTTCAGCAGTGTCCATATAGTAGTTTGGAAGATCGTAAGGGTTGATGGGTTCAATTAAACCGATGATATCATTGGCTTCAAATTTGCTGACCGCATACCTAAGATTGCGTTCGTAGGCCTCGTCATTTGCTTTTGTGAGAACTTTCACGCTTCCCGCCATCACATGGATTCTGAAAGACATTTGAAAACACAGGGATATATTTTTCGGAGGCTCATGGCGAAAAATGTATATTTGTTGATAAAAATTCAAAAGAGAAGTATACACTTACTTTTTACAGTTTAGGGCCTTTGCATATTCAATGGTAAGGTCAACGCTCCTTTCAAATTTGTCTTCTTCGCCAGGAATGGCGGCGAATCCTACTTCTCCTTTGTCTACATCCCCTAATTTAGAAAAAAAATGTATTTAAAATAAAATTTTTTAGCATATACAATATTAATAACATTACCTATACAAAATTTCTATGTACAGTGAAGTCTTGCCTATTTCAAGAGACGCGAAACGTAAAGATTTGAGAATTTCAAGGCTGGAGGGGCCCCCACCTCTACCGCGAGCCGTCACGTTATTTTTGTCAAGCGACGTTCATTGGCTGCCCTGGCCTTGTATCGATGCGCGTGCTGTAAGCAACTTTTTCAACTGCGCATTGACCGAAAAGCGCGGGTCTATTTGAAATCAATAAATACTATCAATAATAATACAGATAAATATTTAAAACAAATTGTCACTTTTAAAACTTTAATTAAATTGAATCTAAGAAATAGCTCATTTATTTAAATCATTTATTATTAATGTAATATTACAAGTTTATACTTTGTACTTTTAAATAGACACGCGCTTTTCGGTAAATGCGCAGTTGAAAAAGTCGCGGTCGGTTATCATCACTGCATCCATGTCAGTGTCTTTCAAGTGTTTTTGCTTACTTACGACGTGACAAATATAACATTTCCTTGAAATAGTACAATTTGCCAACCAAAAATCAATATAATATAATCAAAAAACGACTTAAATATTTCGCGGACTATTGAGTATTGTAGCATGACGTCACGATCATGCTAGGATAGTTGGAAATGTCAGGAAGGTTAGCACAGTTGGTACATCTTGACAAAGATTATCTTTGATCTTGACATGGGACTGCATACGCCTTTTTGGAGAAAATATTCTTAAGTAAAATTAAGTTATAAAGGTCTGAATAGTAATATTTTTTAAGTGTAGAATGGATTTGCGCAATTCTGTATCATCCTTTTATCGGTTGAAGACCTTTCAGTTTCACGAAATACAATAACTAATCGAAATTTGGAGTTTAAATACCCGACCTTGTGTATTCGTACATTTATGAATTACTTTTACGTTTATAATATTTTCTCCAAAAAGTTGTCTGTATTCC
>CAKNWT010306771.1:0-10170 GCA_932066315.1 Andricus coriarius | reverse complement strand
AAGCAGGATAGGGTGAGATGGAGAAAAGGAGATTGGAAAAGAAAGACATGAATTTAGATTGACAAAAGGATAGAAAAAGATTGACGTGTATAGATCGAGGATAAGAAGAGATAGGGAAAAGGAGATTGAAAGAGATGAAGGGAGTTTAGATTAATAGAGAGATAGAAAAAGATTGACGTTGATAGAAGCAGGATAGGATGAGATGGAGAAAAGGAGATTGGAAAATAAAGACGTGAATTTATATAGACAAAAGGATAGAAAAAGATTGACGCGGATAGATCAAGGATGAGAAGAGATAGAGAAAAGGAGATTGAAAAAGATGAAGGGAGTTTAGATTGAGAGATAGAAAAAGATTGACGTTAGTAGAAGCAAGATCGGATGAGATAGAGAAAAGGAGATTGAAGAAGTAAGACGTGAATTTAGATTGACAAAAAGATAGAAAAAGATTGACGCGGATAGATCGAGGATAAGAAGAGATAGGAAAAAGGAGATTGAAAAAGATAAAGGGAGTTTAGATTAATCGAGAGATAGAAAAAGATTGACGTTGATAGAAGCAGGATAGGATGATATAGAGAAAAGGAGATTGGAAAAGAATGACGTGAATTTATACAGGCAAAAAGATAGAAAAAGATTGACGTGGATAGATCGAGGATAAGAAGAGATAGGGAAAAGGAGATTAAAAAAGATAATGGGAGTTTAGATTAATTGAGAGATAGAAAGAGATTGACGTTGATAGAAGCAGGATAGGATGAGATCGAGAAAAGGAGATCGGAAAAGAAAGACGTGAATTTAGATGGACAAAAAGATAGAAAAAGATTGACGTGGATAGATAAAGTATAGGATGAGATAGAAAAGAGTGGATAGACGCGAATTTATATTGACAAAGAGATAGAATGGGATACATTTTCTCTATCTATTTCGATCATAAAGATTCAAAATGATTCAAAAGGATAGAATCTATATCTTCTTAATTCTAGCAGGGTGACGCTAGGTGGCTGAGGGTAAACGTAGCCAACAGGTGAAATCAGGCTTCGGGACTATAAGTAGAGGCCTGGCAAACCGTTTTCTTCCAAGTTCGACACAGTTGTCGACTGTGGGGTATGGAAATTAATTTTAAGTATGTAGGTATGGAAGCATGGACGTCACCTTGTCTTTCTGATACGTGGTCAACGTCAAATTAATTTTTTAATTGAATTTTTTAGTTTTTTGATGGACTCCCCAATTTAGAGAGATAGATAAAGATAAGATTCCTCGGTCACGAAGGATACAGGAAGGTGTTGAAAAAGATTGAAATTCGTAATAGATAGATAGACTAAGGCATAGAAAAATATATGAGTCTTCGGTCACTAAGGATACAGAAAGAGATTGAAAACGATTGAAATTCGTAATAGATAGACAGACTAAGGGGATAGAAAAATATAAGAGCCTTCGGTCACGAAGGATAGAGAAAGAGATTAAAAACGATTGAAATTCGTATTAGATAGATAGACTAAGGGATAGAAAAATATAAGAGTCTTCGGTCACGAAGGATAGAGAAAGAGATTGAAAACGATTGAAATTCGTAATAGATAGATAGACTAAAGGATAGAAAAAGATAAGAGTCCTCAGTCACGAAGGATCGAGAAAGGGATTGAAAAAGATTGGAATTCGTAATAAATAGATAGACTAAGGGATCCAAAAAGATAAAAGTCCTTGGTCACGAAGGATGGAGAAAAAGATAGAAAATTATTGAGATTAGGGATAAGGAAAGATAGCGTTTTAGGGATGCAAAGTGTCCCATTGAGAGAGATAGAATGGTTCTATCTTTTCCTATCCCCAAATTTTTATCTTTTTCAATCTTTTTACTGCCAGCAGGGTTATGAATAATCTTTTTGCCTGTCCTTATAAATATATAACTGTGTAGGAACGGTATCATTTTTATATATAAAATCAAATAATGATGTTCCTCAATTTATGAAAGTAACTTTATAGAAGGACATGACATTTTTTATTAAAACAAGCTTCTACGAAAATTATAATACTACTAAAAAAAATCCAATTCTTAACTAAAAATGCCCTGACGTATTGGACTGTAACCCTCTTGAGCCTGAGGGAAAAATCAGCTTCCTCATTTTTTTATAATCGTTTTTCTATTATTTTCATATTTACTTGAAATTCAGAGAATATTTAACATATATTAATATTTTCAATCAAATATATTAAAAAATTCCTGTTGAAACTCCTGAAAAATTTGTTTTTCGAATTAGACCGATTTATAAGAATAATTATATAAAGGTGGTAGTGATTGATGGCCTTTGGTCTTTGTAAAATTCATATAATATAGTCAAGAATTGAAGTACAGTCAATGCATTTCGCTGCGGAACCACAACCTCTTCAGGACTATAACAAACAATGGAGCATGTCATGAATATACATGCATATATGGTCTATTATCGATAAATACATTTTTGATTTGCTAATTTTATTTTTAAACTTACCGCGATGTGTACTTTTCATCCAAAATAAATATTAAAAATGAGTGGTAGTTCTCGTATATTTAAGAAGTCAAAAGAATATAATTTTCCTTCAAGTGTTCATAACCTCACTAAATGTGAAATGGGTATTTGGAGTTATTTAAAAAAAAAGAGTATTTAATGGTTTTTAGTTTAATATTTTCACTACATTTTTTTTTAATTTTACTGTTATAAGTTGGCTTAAAAAATTGTTTGACTATTGTTTAAACTAATAATAAGCGTAAAAAATAGTGTAGAGCTACATTATTGTGCTGCTCCAAAAACCTTCAGAGTGTATGAACTAAAGTTTGAAATAAGTGAATGCGCATGCGTCAGGTCCGTTGGTAAGAGAAGGAATTTAACCGCAAGTTTCGAATAAATCATTGTGATCATTGTTTTCCATTCCTAACATTTTAACTTTTTTCTCATCAAAATTAAATTGATCTGCATATTTGGTGGTGAGCTTACATAGTACTGTCTTTTTTTGATGATGATTTTGATCCGATCGATGTTCAGATATTCTAGTCTTTAACGGTCTCTTTGTTTGGCCTATATATACTTTTCCGCAGTTTATACAGGTTATCCTGTATAAAACATTTGTTTTTTTTAAACTTTGGTGTAGAATCTTTTGATATATGTAGTAGAGTTTGTCGTAATTTATTGTTAATAGAAAAAATCGTATGGATGTTTAATTTTTTACATATTTTTAAAATTGGGTGATATAGTTCTTTTACAAGCGGTACTACTAGTATTCTTTTTAAATCAATTTCTTTCTTTTTGCTTAGTTGTGAGATATTAGTGCTGTATGTTTTTAATCGTTAATGTATGGTTTTTTTAATGAAATGGTACGGGTAGTTATTATTCAATAAATTTTGTGTAACTATGGCAATATTTTTAGGGTGGGACTCAGGTTCTGAAAGTTTTATAGCTCTATCTAGCATGGTGATTTGATAAGCAATTTAATGTTTGGCCAGTTGCAGATGGTTTTTGATACCAATCTGTTTCAATGAAGCCTTTCTGAAAAATTAGATTTATATCTAAAAAGTTAATATGTTTGTTTTTTGGGGTTTCTAGAGTAAATTTTAAAGATCATCCTATTTTGTTGAATTCATTTAGAATGGTAAGTACTTGATATTTTTTTTGGCACAAAATATCGAATCATCGACGTATCGATAATAGAAAAGAAGCTTTAAATTTGTGTTCTTCAGGATTTTTTCTTCTATATTTTGCATGACTAATTCTGCTGCCACTGACGATAGGGGCCAACCCATTGGGTTTCCGTTTTTTTGTCAGTATATTTAAAAATCGAATTGTAAATATGCATTTTCCATGCAGAGACTAATGGCTTCAATAAATTATAAATAGTTTAAATTGGTATATTATTTTATTACATTCCGTTTTTGATATATTTGTTCATATACGATGTGTCTTTCGATGTTAGTGAACATTGATACTGCATCTAACGAGAAAATCGTATAGTTATCTGGAATTTTTACATGTTTTACTTTTTCTACAATATCCCAACTATGTTTGATTACTCGTGTAGATGTAGATGTTATTTTGTTTAGGATTGAAGCCAAATATTTGGACAAGTTGTATAATGGTGATCCAATGAAAGATGTTACTGGTCTGAGTGGTATATTATACTTATGTAATTTTATTGTCCCAGATATTAGTGGTCGTCAACCGTTAGTACTTCGTAACTGATGATAAGTTCTTTTTTTTAATCAATTTTTCTTCTAACCATTCTTTAACCATTATGTTTAAACTATTCTTGCTTTTCTATAATTACTGTTTTTCTGCTTTTATCAGATTTTATAATGTATAATTGAGGGTTCTCTTTAATAATATTTTGGGTTTATGAATATTTATATTCTAATAATCTGTCGTTTGGATTTCATGAAATCTTTGAGATTAAAAAATGTCTTATTGTAAAAGTTAAGTTCGCTCTGAGTGAGTTTAATTCTTTTTCTGAAATTTTTAATTGCTTGTTTTCGACACCTAAAATATAATCTGCAATTGGTATGTTGTTTTTGTTGTGAGGCATTGCAAATTGACTTCCCAAGGATAGAATATCTGTTACATATTTTGGTATTAACTTATTGGTAAGATTTTCTATAAAATCGGGTTTGTGAAGATCTGGTAATGAGGTTTGTTTATTTTGTAAATTTTTCTTTTTTTTTAATGATTAGAACATCAGTTTCCTGCTATATTTTTTGTTTCTGTATAATTATTTTGTTTCATTTCTAAAAGAAACTCTATTGATTCTAGTTTTATAATTTTATTTTCCAGGTTTTTTATATTATTTATGACTTCTTTTATATAAGAAACGTTATCAGAAATTTCTAGTTATAAAATCTTGTGACGAAAACATATAAGTTTTTCTTGGAATTTACATTGTGCTGAACGTGTATGAAAGGTGATAAAAGTTTTAGTTTGATTTATTATATTTGATGGAAAAAGATTTCTATATTTAAGTTTCAGTAAAAATCGCTGTTGGTTTATTAATTTTTCGATCAGAAAAATTGATTTCGCCCATTATTTTACAACGGGTGTTACCTGTGGATTAGTAGACCAAGAGCCCATGACATAAGTGATGTAATCATTCGAAAAAGGAAAATTTTTCACCTGGCAGGTTCTATTTACTCTGACGAACGTAAAAATGGGTGTCTTAAAAGTCAAAGTGGAAGAGGTGAGCGGTGGCGACCTGGCATAGGTGCGAATTTTCATGGTAAATTGCAGTGACTCGGAAGAGCTTGAAAATTTGTATACATGTAGAAGATGACATATAAAGAGCACCTGTGAATTTTGAGGCGCTTCTCTTGATTTAAAAGTGCTTTAAGGTACCTGCAAAGTTGCCGGAAATTCAGGTGAAATTTGTTGATATTGATTTTACAGGAAAAAGGTTCAAACAAAAGTTGGTCTACTTGAAAAGATGCATTCATTCTTATATCATTTTTAAAAAAATTGATACATTTAGAGAAAACATCGATTAAAGAAATACCAGAACAATCAAAAGCTCTTTTTCTGTACAGCAAGTCATTTTTTCGAAAATTGTCAAGAGAGAAAAAATACTCCCCAGCTCTCCAACATTACTGAGGAATATTTTATTCAAATGTTTATATTTACCAAGTTATGCGCATTTTACATTCTGTTTTCCATTTTTCCTTTCACCTGTTCTATCCTTAGTAATTTAAAAGAAGGTGTTTTCCAAATTGGTACATCACACGGTGTGCTTGAAGACTGAAAAAGTTAGACTAAAATGGATCCAAAATCTGCTAACGCAAAAAGCTTCTATATCGATTGGACATTAAAAATCAGCTAGATTAAAAATCCTAGCTGCTCCCTTTCGCGAATTATGCGCATTTTTAGATTTTTACATAACAACCTGTACTACAAAGCTTGTGTAATCGAGTTTATGAAGTACAACGCTTTTTTTAACCGTTTTTCTAAAATATATCGAAAATAAGCTTGCGTTGCTTTTTTTTACATTTGGAAAATTTAGTTACCACTTTTAGCCAAGCCCAGGACCAAGGATTAACAGAGATAGAAGAACTTGGACTTAAATAGATAAAGGGTAAGCTGAGGCAGAAAATAGATGATGGATAAAGATAGACGTGAATTTAAATTGAAAATTATATAGAAAATTATATACATGAGATTGGGAAGATGAGATTAGAAAAGATAGACGGGAATTTATATTGACAGAGAGATAGTAAATATTGACGAGTATAGATAAAGGGCAAGATGAGATAAAATAAGAGGGGGTTCAAAAAGATTGACGCAACTTTAGATTGACAGAAATATAGAAAAAGATTGACGTAGATAGACGCAGGATCGAATGAGATAGAGAAGAGGGGATTGAAAAAGATATACGTGAATTTAAATTGAAAAATGGATAGAAAAAGATTGACGTTGACAGATGTATGATACAATGAAATAGGGAAGAGGAATTTGTAAAAGATAGATGGAAATTTATATTAATTCAGGGATATAAGAATATTGACGTGGATAGATAAAGGATAGGATGAGATAGAGTAAAGAAGATTGGAAAAAAATAACGTGAATTCATATCGAAATTAGATAGAAAAAGATATACGTTGATGGATGTATGACACAATTTGATAGGGAAGCGGAGATTGAAAAAGATAGATGAAAATTTGGATTAATTCACAGACGGAATAATATTGACGTGGAAAGATAAAAGATAGGATGATATGAAGAAGAAGGTATTGAAAATGATAGACGTGAATCCAGATTGAAAAATAGATAGAAAAAGATAGACGTTGATAGATGTATGATACGATGAGATAGGGACGAGAAGATCGAAAAAGATAGATGGAAATTTAGATTGATTCAGGGATGGAAAAATATTGAGGTGGATAAATGAAGGATAGAATGAGATAGAGAAGAGGGTATTGAAAAATACAGACGTGAATTCATATAGAAAAATATATAGAAAAAGGTAGACGTTGTCAGATGTATGATACAATGAAATAGGGAAGAGGAGATTCAGAAAAAGAGAGATGGAAATTTAGATTGATTCAGAGATATAAAAGTATTGACGTGGATAGATAAAGGATAGGACGAGATAGAGAAGAGGGAATTTTGAAAACATAGACGTGAATTCAGATTGAAAAATAGATAGCAAAAGATTGACGTTGATAAACGAAGAAGCGGATGAAGTAATAAAAAAAGAGATTGAAAAAGATAGACGAGAATTTATATTGACAGTGAGATAAAAAAACATTTACGTGGATAGATAATGGATAGGATTAGATAGAAAAGACGGAGTTGAAAAAGATAGACGTGAATTTATATTGACAAAGAGATAGAATGACATACATTCTCTCTCTTTCTATCGTAAAGATTCAAAATTATTCAAAAAGATAGGATCTATATATTTTTAATTCCAGCAAGGTGACGCTATGCGGCTGAGGATAAATGTAGCCAACAAGTGAAATCAGGCTTCGGGACTATAAGTAGAGGCCTGGCAAACCGTTTTCTTCCAAGTTCGAGACAGTTGTCGACTGTGAGGTACGGAAATTAATTTTAAGTATGTAGGTATAGAAGCATGGACGTCACCTTGTCTTTCTGATACGTGGTCACGAAGGATAGAGAAAGAGATTGAAAACGATTGAAATTCGTAATAGATAGTTAGACTAAGGGATAGAAAAAGATAAGATTCCTGAGTCACGAAGAATAGAGAAAGGGATTGAAAAAGATTGGAATTCTTAATAGATAGATAGACTAAGGGATCGAAAAAGATAAAAAACCTTGGTCACGAAGCAGAGAGAAAGAGATAGAAATTTATTCAGATTAGGGATAAGAAAAGGTAGCGTTTTAGGGATGCAAAGTGACTCATTGAGAGAGATAGAATAGTTCTATCTTTTCCTATCCCCAAATTTCTATTTTTTTAAATCTTTTTAATACCAGCAGGGAAGCATGATTTATTGTTTCCCTACAGATAATATATTTATTTAGTGCGCAAGAAGGTACAGTAAGGATGTACTTGTATCTTTTGTTTACTCTCTCGTATGGCTGCATTTCAACAAGATCAACTTGACAGGTCTCATCAATGACACGGATATCGAAATGTCGACGTTGGTAATTTCTTCTCGCTGGCTTGTGCAGCTCCTTCACCAACTGCTGCCTCTTAACGTCCATTTTTGAGTGCGTTCAGTCTAGTGTCAACTTTACTCATGAGCTCTGAATTTCTATACACCAGTTTTTGAATTGAATCAGCATCAATTTTCACATTTTTAAAAAGTCTATCTGTGGAATTTTCCAAGGTCCCTATTATCATATTATTATTGACTACTTCAGTTCACAAGGAAGCTATAACATCATAAATAGTCGAAGTTTACGCTGTATCATATTCTGTACCATATTCAGATTAACAGCATCATTCTGCTCTTGAGCATCAGCCACTTTTCCCAGCCTTTTATTATTCATGTCATAATCTCCTTCAGATGTGACTTTGACGCCAATTTCAGGAGGACCACGACTTGCTCTCTCTGCTCGCTTGGAATGACGTCCGAATACATCGATGCTCATCTTGCAAATCATGAAAATCTTGACAAAACACTCATTAATATATAATTCCAGCTTCTCGCAGTTATTCAATATTTGATATAATTTCATTGGTGTGACTTGGATTTCCAGCTGCTTGAGACGCTAGCAGTAAGCGTAATCGATCAACCGATGCATTGGGGTCATCACAGTAAATGTAGTCCATCAGACTACCCTGTCAAGCAATCGTGTGTTGTGGGATCAGACCTTTACCTGATAATGATTTGCGGGGTTTACTTCGTCGAATTAATTTCTTTTTAAATTTTTGATATTTAAAGGCTTTATTGTCACGAAGTTCACCATCTGGTTTATAATGATTTTTATACGCGTTTGTTGCAATGATAATTTGTCAATAATTTTCAAGATCACTGGGAGTTATAGAAGACTATTCAGGCAGTTTTTTAAATACAAGTTCAAGCAAGCCTTTACTTTTGGGAAAATTCAAATTACCCACATAAATATAATAAATTACTTAAATTACGAATAAGTCATATCAGTATTCACATGATCATCATAAATATGCTTTACATTAATTTCATCTTGTTTAAATAAAACAAGTAAACTAACATTATCGCGTACAAGATGTTTAGGAATATGGGCATATGTCTGGCTCAAGTAAAAAGAGTCGACATCCTTGTGTCTACACATCGAATAAACTGCTCTCATATTATCTTGTTTCTCACAAGCCACATCATCAAATACAATAATTGAATTTGGTTTTGCTTCACTTGGCATTATCACCTCTTCATGCTCATTGAAAGGATAATACTCAACGCCATCTACTGATTGAAGGACTTTTTCCAAAAATTCATACTTTGGCTATATTAGCGATTTTGAGTAGATGTAACTATTTTCCAATCTTAGTCCATTTGGATGTATCAGTAGAGCCATCAAAGCATTTGTCTTTGCACAGTTGGACGGTCCACAAAATATTACTCGTACACTGTTTGGCAGCAAACGTCCATGTCGTTTGTCTCTATTCTCGTTTTGAATAAGCGAATCAAAATTCTGGATAGTTACTTTTACAGGTTATACTTAAAACTGCATATTGACAAAGACTGACTAGAAAACCTATAAATATTCTTCTTATATAGGTTGACCCTTCAGTCTGAAAATATCTATTGCATAGATATGATCGTTCACGGAGGCAAAAGAGTCAGCCGTAAACGAGCCGCGAAGCAGGTAAGACGTGAAAGAGGCTTGGTCAACAGAATCATCAACAATTTGCCGTTTGAGTTGCACTTGCCCGGTTATCATTAATGTGGACCAGGTACCAAACTAGCAAAACGATTAGCACGAGGTAATCCTGGCGAATCAATCCACTGAACCAGGCTTGCAAAGAGCACGATATAGCCTACTCACGAAATAGAGAAAATTAAGAGGCCAGAAACTCAGCTGACAGTGTACTAGCTGAAAAGGCTTGGAAACGTGTATTTGCTAAGGACGCAGGAATAGGTGAAAAGGCGGCTGCTTGGGGTGTAGCAAACACAATGAAGATGAAATCAAAATTGGGGATGGGTCTCAAGAATAGAAAACCTACCACTAGCCTGAGAAAAATGGTTGCTGCAGCTAAAAAGTCCATGATTTCAAGCAATGATGCGCAAAC
>CAKNWT010306770.1:4805-25643 GCA_932066315.1 Andricus coriarius | reverse complement strand
TTGTAGATCTTTTTTAGGTGCACGACTTTTATCTTTTCATCTTTTTTTGTATCTTGCATATTTTGACAGAAAAATGGAGTTTTTGATTTTTTATTATTTTTAGTGCGATCAAAATTTGAATTTTTGATTTTTCGGAAAAATTCAAAAAGTTCTTATGATAATCTTGTACGGCTGATAAAAAGAAACGTTTTTCTCCTCTTTACTTTTTTTTATATCGTGCGTTGTTCGGCTTAAAATGTTAATATTCGTTTGTTTTTTTGGATTTTTAAAGTGCTGTAACTCTGATAATTTTGATTTTATCGAAAAATGTCATTAGGATAATTGGTTTGCCTTTTTGCTTACTACTAATCACCGTACCTAGAATTTGCAAATCGTGAAAAAAGTGGTCTCAAACATTTTCAAAATGTGCTCACTTTTTGAGTTTTGATCCAAAATATCTGGTTAACGAACTTGACCTTCATTTTGGGACCCTTAAAAAGTTTATCAAAGGCTGACTCGATTCGACAAATCCTTCAAAAGTTAGCGAGTCCACAAAATTCAGGTAACCATACATACAGACAGACATACAGGCAGACATACAGACATACAGACAGACAGACACTGACAAAATTTTATGATTTTCGGAATCTGTGAGTGCCGAAACGTAAAGATCCGTTAAAAACCAGAGATCGAAAATTTGGACGAATACATTACAGTCTCATGAATGAGAATGTAAAAATATATAATTTAATCTTGCGCGTAATGCATTCCGGAATAAGTGAGGTTATATTATGCTCTTTTCCCTCACCCACCATTCAAGTCCGCTATTTTTTACGTTTATTATTTACATTTTTTACGTTTAATATGTCAAATACGTATTATACGTATAAAAGTTCGAGTTACGCGTAACCGTGCGACCCTGATCATCTCTGATAACATCTGTGATCGAATGGCATGATCGAACACGCGATGCGCAGTGTCAACGTAAAAGATTGCGGATTATTTTTTTCGTCTGGTCTGGACATTGCATTGGGCAAACTGCCCAAGTTCCCAATATTCGGTTCAATCAGGTCTAATTCAGTCCAATTCGGTCTCAAGAAGTAGTCTTGTGCTAAGTGACTATACTACGCTATTCACTGACTAAAACCAAATAAATTCCGCCGTGATCGAATGGGGCGGTTAATTATTCGCTCCAAAGTTTTGTATAGTGCAAAATAGATTTTTTTTAAATTAAGTTAGAATCTAAAGCCTTATGCAGTGATTAGTGCAACAACGTATCCATCAATGTGACTCGCAATCCGGTTTTTTTCGGAGTTAGTAGCACGTAGTTTTTAGTGAAGGTTAGACGATATAGTGCGGTTAGGGTGGTTAGATTTTCTCTCGACTCGTCTAGGACCCAAAAATGAAATTAGAAGTAGAGTATTTGACTCAGGAGCACCTCACGGGCTTCGAAAATTACAAGGTAAGTCATTTTTTAACGATTATCTTATTTCTAAATTCATTTCCACTTCCTAACCTCAAAACTTGCAGGGCCATCGTTTGGTTAATGGGTTCCGAAATATATATACCTATTCGCAAGGGAAATTTGTATTTTTATTTACTTTCATTATTTCACGCACTCACCAATTCGGCTTAATATTATTTTGGGGGTTCTCCCATGAAACAAGATATACATTTACCACAAGTTATAAACTTCCAGCAAGCAAAATATTTTGCATAGCATGTTTTTTTCAAAAATGTTCGTCTTTAAACATGTTCTCATCAATTTCCTTAAATAAAAAAATAGGAAACTATGCTTTTTTCTACATACCAATATTTTGAAATGCATAATCCATAATGTGTTATATTTAGGTTTTTTTAGTTTTAAAGATATTTATTAATTGAAGGAAAGTTTAATATTATAATTATACTTTTATTATTACTATTTTATTGATGTATTACAAGGTCATCTTTTTTTACAGTACAGTTGTGTGGACACCAGCCCCCTTAGCATTTATATTACGCATCCGTTTTGGGACAGAGTTGTTCAGGTAATACTGAATAAAAAAGCAGTAATGGTTTTAATTGATTGTACCTAACTTCTAAACTTTTGTTTGTGTAAGCTTCTTTTAAAGGTTAAAAAATGAATGACTTTGTTTTTAGCTTTGTCCAAGATGGGTTGCTCCAAACGTTTTGACATTCTCAGGGTTTCTGTTCACTGTTTTCAATTTCCTGATGTTTGCAAGTTACGATTATTATCTTTACGCATCCAGTGATGCCTATTCAGCGCATGCAGCAATACCAAAATGGGTCTTTGCTGTAGGAGCCTTCAACATTTTTATGGCACACACTCTCGGTAAAATAGTATTTTTACATAGTTAAGAACTAAAAGTTATTTTGCGAAAACGAAGAGTGTCTTTTTAAATAAAAATATTTTTTAAATAAACAATAAGTGTTGAGGAAAGTTTATTAGTTTGGACCT
Source organism: Andricus coriarius (assembly GCA_932066315.1). NCBI lineage: Eukaryota > Metazoa > Arthropoda > Insecta > Hymenoptera > Cynipidae > Andricus > Andricus coriarius. The sequence continues at coordinate 23,203 of CAKNWT010306770.1, read as the reverse complement.
AAAAATAACCAATTTTAGTGTTTGCATTAGCTATTTGTCTGTTTTTGAGAAGTTATAAACAATACTATTATTATTATATCGATCCTGCAAAAGGTGTATTACTTATTTAAAAGCTAATCAATGAATTATTAATTATATTTGCCTATTATTTTTATAAATTGAGAAAAATTTGGCTAAAAATTAAGCTGAGTTTGAAAAATTATCGAAAGATAATGAGGCTACCAAGAAATAAGGTCAAAATTATTTGGAAGTTTTTTTATATAGAAAAGAAAAAATCTTTCGTTACGTTCCTTTTCGTTTCTTTGGACAAACACCATTGAAGAAACACAATTATGACATTGTGCTTCTATAGCCACATTACTTTTTGTTACTAATTTATACTTAGCATCGTTTTTAGGTTAATTATCTTGAATTAATAGAAATAATTGACAAATATCACAAAATTCCCCTTCATTTCGTTCGGATGACTGGAAAAAATAATTTCCGGGTGAAATTAACTTAGTGTGTGCTTATATAGCCAAGTGACAATGCAGCATTCTTGTGAGGATATATTATAAACTTTATTTAAAAATCTGTTTACAAACTTTAGATGGCATCGATGGAAAACAAGCAAGGCGGACACAGACGTCGGGTCCCTTAGGAGAACTCTTCGATCATGGTTTGGATAGTTGGACTGCCATGCCAATTACAGTTTGCATGTTCTCAGTATTTGGGAGAGCAGATCACAGCGTTTCTCCCTTGCGAATGTACTTCATCCTATGGAATGTTTTTGGCAATTTTTACTTGAGCCATTGGGAGAAATATAACACTGGAGTTTTATTCTTGCCATGGAGTTATGACGCTTCCATGTTGGTATGTATATAATTTCCCAAGAACCATAGTTAACTGCTTGATGAAAATTACATTCTGATTACGAATCATGAATTTTGTCGAATCAGTAATCGTCTTTAATCAACTTTGAGATATTATATCGGACCTTCAGCTTAAAACTATTGAGCCTAAAGTGTGGTTCCAATATTAATAGAGTCAATATTTTTGCATGCTTTTCTCGTGGATTGCAAGAGGCATCTCTTAATCGGATTATGATTTATTGTTAGAAAATATTCATAATTTCTTACTAGGCAAGGTACATCATACATTTCCATTTATGTTCTTGCAAAAAAAATAATGTTAGTTGCACAAAAAGTCAGGAAAACAAGACTCTATTTATGAACGCTGCATTATAATTAAGTAAGGCTGGCAAATATACACTGTGATTCACCAACATATAATTGTTTCATGACTAATGGATGATTGTGGCAAATGTGTGCATCTCAATGACTTAACAGTTTTGTTTACAACTTGTATGTATGAAGAAACGGATTTATTACATTAAAATATCTTTTGCATTCTTTTATAAATACCAATGTTCAGGTTGGCCACTTGATTCCAATTAATAAAAAATGTTTAATGCAAATAATGTAATTAGGTATTTCAAGTTGTAACGTCAGCTGCCAAGATGTGTGCACGCCCAGTGCCAAGCAATAATACCAGTTGCATGGGAAGAAACATTATTTTATTTAATAACGTGGGAAAAATAATTTTTCACGATAAGTGTATTTGGATATTATTTTTTATTTTTCAAAAGCTGTTCAATTAAATAATAAAGTCTTTACAAGAAATTATCGATTATATTATTCAATTGAATAGCATTTGAAAAATAAAAAATATGCCGGCTGGTGCAATTGGTGAAATCCTTCCAAAGTTAGCATTGCTGCAACACACAGCATACATACAGACAGGCGCCGACAAAATTGTATGATTTTCGGACTCTGTGAGTGCCAAAACTAAAATATTCTTTGGAAACTAGAGACCGAAAATTTGCACGATTCCATTACACTCTCTTGAATGAGAATGTAAAAATAATATTCAAATACCCTTCTGGTGAAATATAATTTTTTTGTCAAGTTATTAAAAAAATAAAGTGTCACCCCATATGCAATTGGTGTTATTGTTTGGCCCTCGGCGTCCGGACATATTGGATTGTTCTCACCCAATCTGAAATACCTAATATTAATTATATGTAATTCAAATTGTATTTTAGGGAACTATTATAGTCTTTATTTTAACGAGCTTTGGTGGACACCAAATATGGAAGTTCGAGCTACCAGGCGGAATATCTTCCGGTATCATGTTTGAAATGTTTTTGTATATAAGTGCTTTAATATCCAGCTGTCCAGTAGTGATGTGGAATATTTACAAGTAAGATTGATATATATTTAGTAACATGTTTAAAATAAAAAATAAAGGATAAAATTCGTTAATGCTGCATTAATTTTCAGGTCATACCGAGATAAAACCGGTAAAATGCGGACCTTCTCGGAAGCTGTGAGACCCTTAATGCCTTTAACGATACTTTTTGTGACCGCAACCGTGTGGGTTATGCACTCTCCAAACAATGTTTTGGAGGAAGATCCTAGAATCATTTTTTTCGCGATCGGAACGATATTCTCCAATATATGTGTAAGTGCATTACATTTAATGATTTTTGGTTTTGTATGACTTTTTCGCATTTTAATATAAACGAAGTTTACACGCGAAACAATTTTCATGTAAAATTCTCAACTTTTGAAGGGCTCATTCAAAATCTTGAATTCTATGTCTTAAATTTGGAAATTAGAAACGTATTATTTACCCTTGCAATAAATGTAAGAAATAAAAAAAGGGAGGTAAGCAAAGAAGTCAGTAAATGATATTGCTTACTTTACAAGATTTTAAGTATTTAAAAAGAGGTGATTTCTCTGTTTCCCACTGATGTAACTGTAGAAAGAAAGGTTCAGCAAAATTAATAAATTGTTTGCGATGAAAATTTATAAAAAACTTTCTTTGATTATAAAATATTAATTGTTTACAACTATTCTCTGGTTCTCATAAACATTTGTTTATTTACGAGTGGGCATGTTTTTACTTATTCTACCGATGTTTTTGTTGTCAACATTTTACCTTCGCTTTACACATTGTGAGAAAAAGATTTAAGTGGTTTTAGGAAAGTAACTAAAAAACAAACATTTTTTACGAACGAATCCTTTTCAAGAAAATTCTCGATGATAAAGATAATAGTTTATAAACAGTTAAATCGTTTTTGAACATTTCTATCGTTTGCTTGGTGAACCCGTGCCATCCTTCAAATTATGAGTGACATTATTTATTAATTTGGCTCTGCTTTTAAAGTGCAATCTGCATTTGAAAATGATGCAATTTGCACAATGCACATGAAAATGGTAAAATCAGCATAACCAATAATTTACTATAATGGTTGTCATAGCCGTTGTACCGATAACAGCACAATTATTTATATAAATATTCCAAGTAGTTCGCTTGTCAGATGGTGCTGTTGTTAAGGTTAAAGAGGTACTCGTCAGGCATATATCTCAATATTGTCGAGGAATGATGAATAGTTTTGCGTGTAAATTTCGTTTTTGAGACTTGTCACAGCAACAATATATAAAAAAATGAAGTAACAAAATTGGCCATTTCAGCTTTGTGAATTTTTATCTCAAGAAAAAATACAGAGAAAAACTCGCTATCACCTGCAATTATTGCCTCTGCACTTATAGAACAGAAATAATTATAATAATATTCAACAATTACTGCATGATTTTCCTAAAGTGTAATACAAAATTAAATGTTTTTTTCCCATAAAGCATATCGAGAAGTTTTGATTAAATGTTATAAAAATTGCAATTTACTAACTTCATTATTTATTGATTACCCATTAACAATATTAATAAATTGTAGACCAGTCTCGTAGCAAGAAATAGTTTTTTGATTCTATACGATCAAACGGCAGATTATGACATTTTCTAATAGAAATTGTTATTAACAATTACGCAAATTGTTATTTAATATCTCATATTCAGTTGTTGAATCATTGTTTATTGACGGATAATTTCAGTGAAAAAAACGTCTCTTCTATATGTAAAAAATGATAAATCTTAGTTTTTGTTTATGAAAATGTTTATAACAACCACATAAATTATTTTTTAAACAATTTAGTTGGTTAATCATCGCAAGAAATATAATTCCAATAATAATTGAAGAAAAAATATTTTTTTTCCTACGATAAAAGAGCCATTTGGGACATTTGTTTAAATACATTGTTATCATCAATCTATATTATTTATGTATTATACAGCTCAAAGTATATCAATGCCTTTAAAGACAATTGCGTGAAAATAACAATTTTTTACGCGAAAAAAAACAGTAGTAAGAATTTGTTTATAAAAAATGTTTATAATGACAGTCTTGAATATTATTAGAATTATTTCTGTTTTATAAGCGAAGATGCAATAATTCCAGCTGATAGTGAGTTTCTCTCTGTATTTTTTCTTGGGATAAAAATTCACACAACTGAAATGGCCAATTTTGTCACTTTATTTGTTTATACATTGTTGCTATGTGACAAAATTTTTGAAAATATTAAACTATTAATATTAAAAAGTAAATTCCTATGTCAGACCACTGCGGAGCGGTTACCGCAGCACGCGGTGTTAAACAATATTATTTATCATTAATCCAAAGAGCGAGCACAAAAAAATGAAAACGGTTTCTAAACCTCAAGCGTTCAGGCCGCCCCCTACTTGAAAAATGTTTCAAATTCCGTTTGCAGAACAGGGCAAAATCGGCATTTGTTTATTCAAAAAATAATATAAATTACAAACAATAACAAATAGCACGATGTTGATAATGTTATTGTTAATTGCATTCATTGTTCACCATACCCTGAAATTTGCATACATTTTTCATAAATAGTTTACGAAAGAATAATTGGTTATTCAAACGACGCAGAAATATTCAATCGTACACTGTAAATAAACAAATGCATTTTTCTCCGCAATTTTTATAACGTGACTTAATACTAATGAGTAGATCATTTTCCAATAATTAGTTTTAATTTTACTTTCAACGTCAAAAATTGTAGGCTCACTTGGAAAATTTCTACTCAGTAGTCATAGGGAGGTGTGAGTGCGATTAAGATGCTAGTAGATGACGCATAAGAGCGTCTCTGTTGCACTCATGAAGGTGACTTATGAATTTGGTCTTAATATGCAAGGGAAACTCAAAATAAACGTCAAGTACAATAAAGATCTATTTTAACCCTGCATTACTATTGGTAATCCTATGAATTATATGCAAATTCTATAACACTGTATTTTTGTTTTTATTGTTATTAATACAAGTGGGTAGGGGCATGTAAGTCCCATAGCACTGAGGCTATCTGAATGTAACCTATTGTACTGTATGTAGGCGTTTTTTGCCGTGTAGGGAACGTCTACGAAATCATCTGGTTCACAGAAATGATTCCCTAAATGCTTCGCTCTGAGGCTTACAAGCACATCACAGTCGCAGAAGATGTGATGTTCTTTGATAAACTTGTTAGAGTGTATCATTCCCTTAGTCATCTTTGAATATCTCATGTATTACTCCAAGATCCACTTTTCAATGGCATGCTTAGTTGAAGCATACGAGGCTCCGTAGTATGGTTCAGGTCCGTTCAGGACTTTTGTAGTCCCACTTTTTGTAAGCTTATCAGCCTTCTCGTCACCTTCAATGTTCTCGTGCCCAGGAACTCAGATCAGGTTGACTCAGTTTTTACCGGACACTTCGAGAAGTTCTTGTAGGCAACTCCAGACAAGTCTGCTTTTGTAAACTCCTTTGATTAGAGAACTTTCAGAGCAGCTTGGCTGTCGGAGCATATGTAAATGTGGTGAGTGACAAGCCCACGTTTACGAAGCTCCTCTAGGCAGACCTTAAAGGCACTAGGTTTCATCCCAAATACTCGAGCTCCAGAGCCAAGAGAGTTTTTAGAGCCGTCTGTATACCAGGCTAGTCCTATAGATTTGTTATAAATAAATTTCTTCTCTGTTCATCGTACCAATCCTCCCTTTCTGGGAAGATTACCTTAAAGGGCTTCATGAACGAGTATTCTTTCAGCATGTTATTAGAGTGCATACAAAGGATTTCATACCGCGTACATACACTCTTGACTGTATCATGCAGGTCAAGGAGCATGGAATTTCTATGGACCTCCACAAGGGAAAGTGTACGCCTCCGCCACAGCCTCGGCCTATTTAGAAGGTGCAGCGGTGGTATACCCAAGATAGATTTCAATACCGCTGTTGGGGTTGTTCTCATTGCTGCAGTAATTGCCAGACAAAAGACTCGTTGTATGCTTTCCAGCTAACTGCTGGAACTAACCAAGCTGGTTCTTGTAACCCAGATCAATGAAGCATAAGTTATAAGTGGTCTCATGATTACCGTATATAACCAGTAAGCTACCTTGGGTTTGAATCCCCGGGTTTTTCCAATAGCGCCTCTGCAAGCCTAAAAACGCTTCTTTGGCCTTTTTTTACGACCGTATCAACATGTAGTTTTCAAGTTAGTTTAGGGTAAAAAATGTCGTCTAAATACTTAGCTGATGTGAAGAAGTCGACCTTTTTGCCATAAAATTTAGGGTTCACGAGAACGGGCAGTTTCCTGCGTCTCGTAAAGACCATAACTTCAGTTTTATCCGGGTTAACAGATAGACCACGGTTGTTGCACAAATTCTTACCAATATTGAGAATATTTTGCATGCGTTTGACAAAAGTTCCCTTGTGTTTTCCTGCTGCAAGGATAACAAGGTCATCTACATATCCTTGCGTGCAAAAACCTGATTCATTTAACCTACGAATCAAATCATCAATAACGAGAGCTCACAGGGTGGAAGATAAAGCTCTTCCCTGTTGACATCCCCTTTTTACGTTCGCTCTCACATTGAAACCGTGGAGCAAAGATAAGATAATCGTGTCGCATTACATGGAGCTGATCCACCTATTAACAGTGATAGCTACACCATATTCATCTGCAGAATTGAAAATAGATTCCGCAGGTATGTTACTGTAAGCATCATCTATGTCTAGAAACGCTGCATGGATACATCTTCTGTTCGCTCTGCTTTTTGAATGCAGGAGGTAAATGCATGATGGTGGATTTGCCTTTCTGTGAGAACTAACTTTTTCCATATTTTCAACATGAAAGAATTTAAGCTGATTGGTCTGAATGATTTGGCCTCATAGTAGGAGTCTCTTCCCGGCTTCGGTATAAAAATCACGGTGACCTACGACCCACTTAATTTTTGATTGTGCTATTATTCGGCTTGCCATCCTCCAGTAATCACCACTTGCCCTATGATCTGAGCCGTCGAAGAAGTTCGGCCTAACAGCCTCCGACGGGTACCCTGGTTCGGAACCAAGGAAGTACACCTGCACGATGTGTTTGAGGATTTTTCTAGACATTTCTATCATGTCACCTGTTAGCAAAATCAATGCCCTCACGTTGAAACAAAGGTTGCTGGCGTTAGTATCTCTTCTTGGCAGCACGGCTATACGTTACCTTCTTAGGGCCCTTCTCGGACCCAGCATTCTCGGTAGCTATAGCCTCGACAAATTGATGTCCCATCCCCAGCCGTACCACTCGAAGTGCCAGGAACCGCATAGGCCTCTTGTTGTTTTAAAGAGGATTGAACCCCTTCATCAGTTTCCATCTTGTCAAGAGAAGAAGTGTTCATAGCGGATGTCATTAAAGAACCCTCCAAGTGTTTTTTGTGTCGTTTGAATTCATGTTATTCCCACGAGTAGCTAACCAAGTCCGAACTCGTCTTCTCCTTTGGAAGCGAAATTTAATTCCCCATCGTAAGGAGTAGTCGAGTTCACGCGTCCCATAGAGAAGAAATATTGTGTATTGTATATTTGTATATGATTAAAATGTTAAAATGATTCGAATTTTAATCGTTAAAGGTTACATTTTAATGGTCAGGGAAATGAAAAAATTGTCATTAGGAAAAGTCAGGGAATTTTTAAAATGAAGTTTTGCGACCATCCTGAGCTAAATGATTTAATTTAAAGAAGTGCTTAGGCGCACAGAAAATAATTTGGTCTACGCTCCCCGAATTTCGGTGAAACATACAGCCTTAATTTATAGAGAATCAGTCAAATTATATTCGGTGAAATCTTATACTGTTACAAATTTCTATCAGAATTTTCATAAGTATTTGATTGTTTTATACAGTTACTGAAGTTTCTGGAAAATTCAGTTAGTCACTTAACATTCAGTTACTATATTAAAAAGTGTCTTAACCATCATCAAAATGTCAGTTACTCTCGTAGCTTTAAAGTTTCATGAATACGGAATTAGTTTCGAAAAGTTTGGTAAAATAATCTACAGAAAACTGCGCATAAATTTCAACAAGCAATAACTACAATTAAATGAATAATTTGTTATGCCTTTCATTTTTGCAGTGTCGATTGATAGTTGCACAGATGAGCAACACTAAGTGTGAAACATTACCCTGGATATTATATCCCATTGTTGCAGCAACTCTAATTTCCTTCATCTTGCCTAATATAGATCGAGAATCTATGTATATTGTATCTGCCATATCTTTAGCTGCTCATTTACATTATGGCGCGTGTGTGGTAAGTAAAATATTTCTACTAATGGTTAGCCAGGGTGGCCACTGCATCGGAAAACCGAGTAAAACCGAAAAACTGAATTTATTTTTTGACTGGGAATTGGTATACTTGTTAGTAGAAAACCCTATCTAATCACTTTAGCATTCTCCATTAGAGGCGCCTCTGTCCAATATCAGTATATTTGCTGACAGTGCCATGTATGATAATTTAAGTATGTAATAATCAGAATATGTGCCGAGTATGAGGGCACTTTGTCTGTCTAAGATGGTAAAGCACTTCCGTACCAACAAAGGCCTACTATGTTTCTTCAAGGCACACACGAGAAAGGTAGGAAACCATACTCGTGTTATATAACAATGTTTGACCTATTAGACAATTCTATGAGATAATAAAAGGGAGAAGAAAGGAAAATATCAATATGTCTTTTTTTTTCATTTCCGGGCATTATAGGTCTATTTGCATTCTGAAGTAGGGTTGAAAAGCTATAAAAAATTAGTAAGTTTGAAAAATAGTTTGAATATTCAGTAGAAAAAAGAATGTAGTTAAATTAATTAAAGTTATTAAATGAGGAATATTGTTAAATAGTTTATTGATAAAGAATGATTTAGTGCAGTAAGAATGGAATACTTATCAATTGAACGTAAATCAGTGATTATCATCAAATCTTTCCGATAGTAAGATTCCATTTTATCTTTAGTTATTATGAAAATTATGAGAATCATAAAAAATAAGTCACTGCTTATTATTACGTTTTTGTTATTATCCAACATACTGATTAATAGAAATTAGGGGTCAGTTGTGAGTTTAAAATTTACTTAAATATTTGAAACCATTTTCATTATTTTAGAGTTTAATTCCTGATTAGTTTATAAAATTCAGATAGACTCATACTCGACACAAATGAAATATTTGGGTCTGAAATCTTTGGTGCGCTAGGGTCGTGAACTAATGTAACCAGGTCGAATTTGTAAGATGCATTTTGTTTTGTGCTTAAGGGCATGTGATACATAAACAATGATCGATTTTAGCAGTATTAGGTTCCCCCGGCTTTTTTCCTACAATAATAAAGATTTTGCCTTAAAAATTTGGGGAATGATAGCGAACATGCTAACGGACGTCCCCGAACTCTTCTGTTGTGAAATAATTTAAAAAAATTTTATTTTGCTAAATTAGATTAATATGTGTGTATTTTGAGGTTATGTGTGTTACAATTCTCCCCGCAGCTTTACTTCCAAATTACACAATATTTTTGGTCGAAAACTTAGGACAAGTAATAAAACATAGTAACTAATGTCCCGGAACTAAGCTTGTTTGTAGGCAATCGGAATGACAGAGACTTGACAACCGATCCTAACCCCCAAATAGTGCATACACAGAAAAATTTTATTTAGCAGAATATATTTTTTTTTGCTATTATCCCTTAAAAAAAGAGTTCGGGGACGTCCGTTATTTTATTTTATAGCATCTCCGAATTCAGTTTTTACAAATTTTAAGTTTTGTGGACAAAAACCCGGGGGAACTGAACCCGATTGAAGTATCACATGCCCTTAAAAACAACTTTAATGCTTTTGTCAAAACAAATTTACGACTTTACCATTGCTAAATGAATGTTAGTTCATTTAGGTCGAGGCCTTCTTTTGCAAGTCTGGCGGCGCCAGGCTGCTTTCTTATCACACGAAAAATTGTGCGACGCTGTATTAAGAATTTAATTTGAATAAAGTGATCATATTTGAGACGCCCAAATGCAGGACATTGACCTTAGGATTGTTGGAGCGGGAGGGGGGGGGCAGATTCAATATGTTCATACTACGAAAGTCTTGAGTCATGAAACACATTCATTTAAATATATTATATGTGACAGTCCGCGAAGAAAGGGAGCTAATGCGATAAGAATCGAATTTTATAGTTTTGTATATGTCAATCGATTGTTTTCTATTTGTTCTTTCGTAATAAAAAATACTATTCCTATATCTAAAAAATTTGAATTGTTATTAAACTGCAAAGTGGGGCACTCTTACGGAGTCCCTGCCTATGTTGGACCGCCTCTATACAACCATATAAAACAACGCTACCGCGCGTAAGGTCCCTTCTTCGCGGACGGTCACATATCATATGCAATGTTGAAATCTCAAATTTGATTATTCTAAAACCTAGAGAGAAACTCAGAAGCCTCGAAGTAGAAAAAACCCCTTTTACGGGACATTTTGCAAAAATCGTATTTTACAGGACGTTTTGCAGGACATTGACCTTCGCAGGACACATTGCTCAAATGCGGGACTGTCCTGCGAAATACAGAACGAATGGGCACTTTAAATTTGAAGATAGTATGGACTTTATGTCAGCAATAACGTTATAAAAATATATTTATCGCAATGGATCATAGATTATATTACACTAGTTTACAGCCATTTTGCCCACCATGTCTCACTATGATTTTCCCTAAACGAGCACTCAAATTGAAGGCAACTGAATCCTCTACAACTTTTTATTATAAAGGTTTTAGATCGGCCCAGTAGTTCAGATGCTAGCGATTTTGATAAGTTGGCTAATATTTGCGATTTCTATTCTTTCCAGGACGATATGTGAATATTCGACCTCGATTTTTGCCAAAAAATAGAACTTTTCCAACTTACTAAAATCGCTAGCATCAGAACTACTGGGCCGATCTAAAAATTTTAGAGTAGAAAGTTGTACATGATTCAATTGCCTTAAATTTAAGTGTTCGTTTAGGGAAATCGGTCAAGTAAAACTCGGGCTATACTCAAAAACGTCGGAACAACTCTGAAAATTGAAGAAAAAAAATCGAGCATTAATATCTCGAAAACGCTTCCATAAAAAAATGTGTGTGTGTGATTTTCGTGTTTAGTGAGCCAAAATACGTATCATATCCAGATGTGGTGGGCAGAAAAATGTTTTAATTTCGTAAACTAGTGTTATTATTCGCTATTTCCTAACTACAGTGACGCACGTTTGTGTGATTTTCCCAACTTGTAAATTGATTCTGTTGACTGAATTCATTTCATATCACAGAGATAATCTATCCTCAAGTCACAGAATCATTTTTCACTCAAATATGTGGCTTTCAAAGGGATTAAGACGACACGTGTCTTACCGATTTGTCGAAAAAAAATGTTGACCAAGTTATATTTTATTTGAATTCTAAAAATTGAAAACGCAGATTATTATTAAAGAATGATCAAAATTTTTTGTTTACTTGTGATATTTTTTAATATAATATAGGTATTTGACGTTTTCTTTCTAATTCTAATACAATTTCTTGTCCTATTTCCAAATTCTTTGGAAAATTTAAGAAGTTCAAAAATGACAAAATAGCGGCGGTTTTTCTAAAATAATTCAAAGTAAATTTATTCAAAATTCCTCCGTTTTTTCTCTTGATTTTTTTCTAGATTCGTGCTATTGTTTTATTATGATATTTTTCTCTATGCTCGCGCCTTGGTGAGAAGAGAACATTTTTGTTGGTCTGATAAAATCGAAAATTCACAATTTTTTGGCAAAACGACACAAGATACGAAAAAATTAAAAGGAATAAAATTGTTTCTCTAAAAAAGTTCTAGAAAGATGTCTCTTGACACTTTTTTTCTATCTCGCGTTATTTTCGAGAATTTTGCGAAAATATTTATAAAATCCTTTATGATTTTTTTGTTCGTAAATACAATTTTATGGTGTCATTAAAAATGCGAAGAAGAACATAAATAAACAGTTTCAACAACTTTTACATGAAACTTTTTCCTTTGAAGTCGGAATTTTTAAAATAATCGATACTCTCCATTTTTTTTAACTTCTTCATTATTTTTCCACCAAAACGTTAATTTAAGTCCTTTTCGGTTTTTCATCACAACATACAATTGTATTGTTGAGAAAAAAATAAGTCTTTCAGGATTTTATACGTATTTTCGCAAAAATCTCATAAAGAAACCATTTTTTTTTACTTTTTTCATATCTTGTTTCGTTTTGGCAAAAATGTGAATTTTCGTTTTTCAAACAAATAAAAATTCTCACTTCTCGCCGAGGCATGGACACACGGTAGAATATCATGAAATATGCTCTTCAGATTAGGATGAATCTAAAAAAAATCAAGAGAGAAAAACGGCGGAATTTCGAATAAATTTACTGAATATTTTCAGAAAAAACCGCCGCCATTTTGTCACTTTAAAAATTTTTTTTAACGTATTCCGAAAGATGAAGAGAAATCCTGTGAGAATCAGAAAGAAAAAGATAAATACCTGTATTAGATTAAAAAAGATGACTCCGTCAGCAAAAATTTGTATCATTTTTTGATGATCCGCGTTTTCAATTTTTTAAATTCAAACACTCATAACTTTATAAAAAAAAAAGTTTCGGCACATCGGTAAGATACGTGTCGTCTTATTTCCTTTGAAAAACAACATGTTTGAGTAAGTTTTACAGTTAATAATATATTGAAGACAAGTGAGTGTCCAAGTTTCAGAGTCTCAGACACTTGCAATCAGCAAACGTTGGCAAAATTTTAGTACACTGGAACTTGGATCAACACCGGCTTCGGGAATGGCTTCAGTGGCCTTTAGTGGTAAATCCAAACCGTTCAAACGTAAACAGTCAGGGCCGTGTGAACTATTTCCTAATATTACGCAATATATATATATATATAAAGCAGTGACAGCTCTTGCTGGGGTTGCTTCGTGTATTTACTTTTTCTTACATTTTTTTTAACATTCTGGTTACTTTTGCGTACAGTCTTTTTCCACACGCCTTGCTATATCTACTAAAAATAGAAATTATAACTTATGGATCTCTTTACAAAAATTCGGAATATTAAAAATGTTCGAACGTAATCTGTTTCAAAAATGTTTTTCGTTATTTTTTGAAAATTTTGAAAATAAGAACCTAACTCTTAAAATTTTGTTTAAAGTTTTGAAAATACTCTTATTGAATGTTTTTTTGACTAATCTAAAAAAATATATCAAAGGCTGATTCGATTTATCAGATATTTCGAAAGTTAGCGTGACTAAAACATTCAGATAACCTTATATATTTTATGACTCTCGAAATTTTCGAGTGTTGAAGTGTAAATTTGCATTAAAAACCACATATAGACAATTTAAATAACTCCATTACCCTCACATGAAATGTAAACTTAGTATTTTATTACATATTTTCGTGCCTTTCAAACATTTTAGGAAGAGGAACATGGTCAAAAAATAAATAAGTGAAATTTTTCACATAGTGTGGTTGGACAATATTTTATATTAGAAAATTTATAAAAATGTAACTTGCAGAAATGATTCTTATTCGCTTCAAAATTGAGAATCGTGTAAGATTCTTTAGCTGAGGGTGTCATCATGTAGGGAAATATATAATGGAGGTGATCCAGTGGGCGTTCTTTCCAGATCCAGTCCTTCAGTAAAATAAAGTTTACTAATAAAACAAAGTAACTAAATATTAGTTTTTTAAAGATTGCATATGGCTGAAGTCGTAAGATTTCCATTCAATGAATCAATTTTTTATTATAATCGTGAAGGGATTTTTTATCCATACTCCCACGATCATTTGAGCAACACCCAGATCCTGCCTTGCAGCTTATTTTTTATCAAAATTAATCCTGAAAATTTCCTCCATATGTCGTAGGCGATCGCCAGTTTCGCAAGTGATTCGTTCTAGGTCTATGGAAAGACAATCTGAAATAATGAAAAACGTAAAATCATGAAAATTAGCAAACGTAAACGAAAGGAAATAAAAATAATATAAACACATGAAATTGAATACAAATTTCTCGTAATGGAGTGAAAAATATTTTACCTGAATTACCTGCGAATACCTGTAGTAATTTCCATTACTGCCAATGAATGCGTCTCCACTATAACATCTTTTTTTTACGGCATTTTTGTTCTATCCTGCTTTTCACCACCACTCCTTTGCATCTTATAATTTATTATTTAATTTTCCCATTTTACCAAATCGAGCTGCACCCTCTGTACGCCGTGAAGTTACGTCGCGCGTACGCGCTGTCATATGATTTCAAATTTTAACTTATACAATATTGAAGGCATTTTTTGATATCGTACAATAGGGTGGTCCAAAAATGCAATGGATTTTTTTTCGAATCCACAAAAACAATTAGCTATAGAATATGAATTAATAATTGATTCTTAAATATCACCCCCATAAGTCTTTTTTATAGGGCCCCAAAAAAACGCCATAAGTGAAAAATTGGGTTTTTCGAGTTTTTGGCGCTAATTGTGATTTGTTTGCAGTTTTAATAAAATACAAATTGTTTTAAATACATAATATACTACTTTCTATTAATAATTAGATGTTAAACTAAGATTTTAAAACAATTTATTATTGTTTGTAGCAATTTTCTCTTAGAATTGGGTTAGAACGTTGCGGTTTTATCTAAAATTTTCATGTTTTTCTCCACTTTTTACTTAGTGAGGTAATAATTAATGCAAGTTGATAAGCATAATTGTTTAAACAAATTATTAATGTTTGTAACTATCATCTCTTTGATAATTGCTAGAAAGGTGCGGCTTTTTCTTAAATTTTTTAACTTAGCTTTGGCTTTTTAGTAATGAAAAAATAAAAAGTAAACAGAGAATCATTTTTTAAACAATCTCTTTTTTGTGAATATATTTTTCTGAAATAAAACAGATATAAATATTTTTCAAATTTTCTATATGGATCATATTAAATGTAAATTTTCCTCTAAGTATTTACATTAATATTATTTCTTTTTTTTAACTTGCATTAATTATTATGTTACTAAGTAAATAGTGTACAAAAAATTGAAAATTTGCACAAAAACCGCGCGGAGAGTGCGGCTCTCGAGCCGTTTGTCAATTCTCGGAATCCGGACTGATTAAATCAAAGTTGCAGTGTATCAGTAGGAAGCAAAACTTTATGCACTAGAAACAACTTGTATTTTAAAAAAACGCAAAAAATCATAATTAGCACCAAAAACTTGAAAAGACCAATTTTGCACTTATGGGGTATTGTTCGGACCCTATAAAAACAGACTTATAAGGCTGGTATTTAAAAAGTAATTTTTGATTCGTATTTAATGGCTAATTGTGAAGAGAAATGTTGAGTTTCATCTCGATTCACCTAATATTGAAAATTCGGAATAAAATTTACAAAAGCATATTTTTCTCTTATGAGAAATACGAGTTAAACTTCATGGGGCTTGCGGAACCTTTGAATATCACTTTTTTTAAACGCATTTTTTTGTTGTTTCGAATAGATTTGCAACAGATTTTTAATTAGAATTTATTTTTTAGGAAAGCTTTAATTTTAAATTTTCAATAATAAGGAAAAATGGTTGTACATCGAGATATTTTTCCTAAATTTTATTGGTCACCCTGATAACATTGTTCTCTCATATTTTTAGGTATTCTGTATTACTAAATAATGATGTTTTTCTTCAGGTTCGACAAATGTGCCGGCACTTCCGAATCAACACGTTCTCGATAAAGAATCACTCAGATTGACTACTTGGTGGCAATATATGCTAAAAACGAAGATCAAATTTCAAGAGTGCAAAAGAGAAGGGAGCAAAGATCTGAAACACAGTTAGAGAAGCCAATTACCGAAATCTCAACTTTGATGTGTAATTTACAATGCGATGTCACCTGCGGTAATCCTCCACAATAATTCCTTAATCCGAAAAATAAGTGATCCCTTGCGATCGCTCGATCCTTACGTGTTCTTTATGGCTATTAAGTGATCTCTTTATAATCCTAAGTAATCCCTAAGAATATGTGATAATTTCTGATCCCATGATTCTTAAGTGATTCTTAAAAGGTTCACGGTGGTCCGTAAATGATCGTCTATGACCCCTCAAAATTTCATTGATCCAGATAAGATATCAAGATCTGTATGTGGTTC
This sequence comes from Andricus coriarius, assembly GCA_932066315.1. Lineage (NCBI taxonomy): Eukaryota > Metazoa > Arthropoda > Insecta > Hymenoptera > Cynipidae > Andricus > Andricus coriarius. The sequence goes on along the minus strand of CAKNWT010306770.1, from coordinate 6,830 downwards.
TTTTCCCTCCCTCCTTTCAATGCCGGCTTTTCTTTCCATAATTTATTTATTTTATCTTTTCGATATAGTAAATTATACTGCCTTTTTAAATTATCAGGTTCTTGTTTATATACGGATAACTCTACCAACAATAGAGATATCAATCAAAGGAAAATATGCTTATCGTTCGAATACAACTTTGTCAGAATTATAAAAATTGATTTAATTTGAGCTTTTTTAGTCGAAATTTGACAAATTATCACAGGACTTTTTTAGACTGTGGATATTGGCCCTGCAAGCAAGGCTCATAACGTAAGACGTTAAATAAAAGGAACGTCAAAAGTGTTAAGATGTTTGTAAAAGTTTAACAACTCTCACAATAAAAGTGAGGAGGGTCGTTTTTTTATTGGTTAATGTTCCATGACTTTACAAGATGAGAAAAGATATTAGTTCGATATATAGTTACAGGTCCTGCTGGCAGGGCGAATACGAATTATTACTTTTTAAATTTGCCTACCTTTGTGGTTCAGAAAGTTATCCATCAGTAACGAGAAAAATCTTTATAAGAAAAGCGAAGTGGCCTGATAATTTATAGAGATATAGTGTTACACTTACGTTTTTATGTTAGTTCAATCACAGACTCATTTAATTGTTAATTTTTCCTGTCTTTTCACCAAAATACTATTATGGTTTGGTTTTGGCTCGTGTGTAAGTATCATAAATGCACCCACTTCGTTTTTAACATATATTGTCCCTCGGACGCTAGACCATCTCTGTTATAATTCTCCCTAGGGTTTAAAACAAATTAAATGTCATGAACAAGTTTCTTCGTCTCTTCTAAAAATACTTTTCAATTAAAAGATGTTTTTATTAGAAACAAAGAAGTCATACTTAAAACATCTGATTATCGTAAATTAAATGATGACAAGTTAAATTCGAATTAATTGTTAATTATTTTCAGAACGCGAATGGTTAGAAAGACTATTTTATAAGGTCTTACATTTAAGATCCTAGTCACATTTAATTGCATTCGCTTATACACGTATTCTGAAAAGAATACGTAGAAAAAAAGGCAACTGAAATAAGGGGAGAATGAGTTCGAAGATCAACTTTAGGGATCTGAACTAGTCAAAGTTTGAATGAACTCGTGTCTTTGATCCATTCCTCATTTTCTCGTGCTCATCCTCCTCGGATATAAGAGAATAAGGTCCGTAACAGGCAGTCAGTAGGCGTAAGAAAATTTGTCACGCATCCCATTTATTTATTTAAGCTGTATAAATTGATTTTAAGCATCACCAAATGTTGAACACAGCTCTCATTGTCTTCGACGAAGCTGTACTTTTAAGATGTATGTACTTTAACATAGAACGAAAATCGGTTCTATAATAATTCTCGAAATCAAGCATTTCAAGTGGCATTTAGGTAAAAATACTACGTAATAGAATTTATTGATGATTCTGCAACTACGAAATATGTACAAACTAGTTATGAATTGTGTAAGTTATGAGTACTTGCATCCTATCAAAGATGAAATGTGTGTACATAAAAAATACATTAAACTAATTTTTAACAAAGAAAAATCACTCTTCAGCGTCTTATACCTCCATACTTTTTATCAACAAGTATCCAAAAACAGTGCAAACTATTAAGAAATAATCAAAAATAGCATTATTGTACTTTGCAGCTTTCACCAAGAAGAACACATTAGAAACTTAAAAATTTGCCCGTAAAAATGTTCTTATTATAAAAATAGAAGATTCTCAAATCTTTGAAATTTGGAAAGTTCAACAACAAAATTATTGCTATACAACATGATAGAATATTTACTCAAAATGATAGAAGTATGTGGCCATTATTTACCATGTTTCAGGAAGGCGAAAAACTTTTTTTTTTTTAATTTTCGAGTGAAAGGAGAAATTATATTTACATATTTCTTATATTTGTCGATAAATAGCGTCATAAATTACTTGAAATCTTTAAAAATAGAATTCCGAAAAAAAATTCCTTATCCAGTTGTCATTCTCATGTCTTTAATTGTTTTTTAAA
>CAKNWT010306768.1:0-15539 GCA_932066315.1 Andricus coriarius | reverse complement strand
CCCCCCCCCCCTCTCTCTCTCTCTTACTCTTTGAAATCTAAAGGTCTGATATCTAAGATGGTTGTCTACCGAATGAATAAACGTCGTATGCGAGAGGGGTTTTTTATAACTAATATTAAAAGTATCTCACTTAATGCGAGTCGCGTATAAAAACTAAATTGTTGCATAGTGTCCATGTCAATATGACAATCTGGTAATTTCCAGCTTCACGAACCTCTATAATTTACAGAACGTCTACCTTTTATTTTAGTTTACGAAACCCATAGCAAAGAGATGTGCTTCTACATAAACTTTACTTGAATTAAAACACCACCCATATTTTTAAAAATTGGTCATATTATGAGAATTAGGCAAAAAATTTAAAATTTACGATTCTTCCAAAATTCTGAGAACGATCAATTTTTTCTTTTTATTTTAGTCCTGCGAAAACTCAGAATATTGATCGATCTATATGAGGCACGGAGAACGGCAACTAGGTAAAGGCCACTTGTTTTCGAAAATCTTTTCTTTTTTTGCAGTTTCAAGTACTTTAGGTTACGACCTATCAACAAGCAGTTTTTTAGAGGAAAAAAAATAAAAAAAGATTTTTAAATAATTGAGAATGATTACTAGGTAAGGCCCATTCTGTTTTCTCCTCTCTTACTCAGAATTGATAAGATTTAACTTCAGTTTACTGTCACATGTGATGTTTTTTTGTGATAAAAGATAATTTAAATCCTTTTTAAGTTTTTTATAGATTGAATGCATGATAAAATGCATTTTTAAATCATAGACAATGACAACTAGGTAAGGCTCATTTCCTCTGCCAATAGAAGTAGTCCTTGCGTTAAGAAATGATTACGTCAGATGGTATAAGTGTGTTAAAACTACGATAACCTAACCTAAATATTTCTGAGTTATCTTACAATCCACTCTTTCAGACATAACAAAGTGACACTTTTCTAAACAGATTTTATAAAAAATATCGTGTGCACCAATAGACCAAGCAGCAGGGAGTTAAAAAGGCAGTTGCCTGAAGAAATAAATGCTTAAGAGATGACAATTGGTAATATTGTATAGTATGGAAAAACATACTAAGTTTTCTAACACCCCCCACTTTACAGAGTAAGGGCAATGCTAAGTGGGGTGTATATATAAAGAGTGCATAAATGTCCTATTATCACATGAAATTGAAGTTATTATCAACTAATTATTAATTGTTAGCATTATTATTAATATTATTATAATATTGAACTTTTTATTGTTTATGATAAGTTGTAGGCTCCGGAAGCTACGATCATGGTTCCTTAAAGCAACCAATCCCGACGCAACTGGAACGTGTACGTGATCCACTCCTCCTTCTTCTATCCCAGAAGGTAAGCAAGAGCGGGAAATTTACGCAAGAGACTTCGTACAAGACTGTTCCTTGGAGTCCGGTCTCTAACCGCTGATGACCTTACGCGGCAGACAGCACAGTTGGAGATGAAAGTTTTACCTCTGGATACTTTTTTAGAGCTACGAATCTTTGGAGAATTTTATGAGGAACAGTGTTGACTGACCAGATGAAGTGATCCCAGAAGAACAGCCTTTTGCATCCGACTCGCGATGGACTGATCCTGACGCTGGCAACCCGGGATTTTATTGAGTTGGCTAAGAAATAAAGCTCTCATGCCTCCAAGACAGCCGATTAGGAGAACTACAAGACAGACTTTGTAGCCTTGGTATAGTCTCCTCAGCTCGAAAATAAGTGCTGGACTGATACGTTGAGTGGTGGAGAATAAGAAATTCCAGAGAATCTTACACTGATAATTCTCCACAACGGACTTAAGTTCCCCCTGGACGTATGGCAAGACTAGCAATAGATCAACACCATAGTTCTTGCTTGCACGTTTGGCAGTTGGTATCCCCTACAGGTACATTCATTATGCGCTAGCGGTAAACTAAGTTGTCTATAACGTCGCCTTGACAGGCAAAAAGAAATCCCTCAGTCTCCGATCTCAATCCAGCAGACTTGAGAAACATGTTGGACAGACATATCGATAGCTCTTCTCTACGTGTTGCGCCGTAGAATTTACCATGAAGGGGCTTGTCAGCATGTTCTCTTCGTAGAAGCGAATGTTTAGCTTCCTGTACACGACTTCTTAGCACCAAAGGTGTTAGTGATGCCAGGCCATGTGTAGTGTCCCTGGAATCAAATGGGAGACCAAGCTCCTCTGCGGCCCTATCTGCGGCACGATATAGAAATGCCGCAGCATTGACGACCTCATGTTGATGTAAGAGTCGCATAGGAGAAGCTGTGCTATTTAGAACTAAGCAGGCTGTAGCCAGAACGGTTTTTCGAGGAAGACAGTCCAAGCTTAGCAAGCCTCTACCACCTTTATCTCCAAGGAGGTATGTTCGAGGCACGGAAGATCTAGAATGATGACTTCGATGGATTGACATGATCTTGCGTGTGCTTCAGTCAAGTTGCTTCAACGCATCGAAATTCTATTTCACTACACCAAACGTGTAGAGCAGTATAGGAACGGCCAGCATATTGGTCGCCTGGAACTTAGATTTCCCTGATAATTCATAAGCCCGAATTTTTCTGAGAATTTGGCGATACCTTTTTGCGAGGACCGTTTTTAAGACATGCACATTTTGAGTTTCCGCTTGGGGTATACCAACATTTCTCCATTTCTCCATTCTCCATTGTTTCTCCATTGCCAAATTTTGCATGGTATTTCCGCCTATGAGTTGAACATCCTGATCGTCACGCGAAGATATAGTTTCTAGTCTTTCTTGATGTAGGTGGACGCAGGCACACTTGTCCAGTCCAAAGCTCATGCCAATCGCTTTAGAGTATATATTTACCGCCGCCACAAGGATATTAAGGTCCTCTTTTAAAGAAGCGAAGAGTTTAAGGTCGTCCATGTATAAAAGGTGATTGAACTTATATTTTCTTCAGTTTGGCGGGCCACATAGGTAGCCAGCGCTAGAAATTAGCCAATAGATGGAGGCAAGAGGGAGATGCAGAAAAGTATCGGACTCAAGGCCATGTGACGAGTGAGTCACGTGACCGGCCTCCTACCTTACCGATGTGGCTATTCTTGTGAAAATAAGTTAAAAAATAAAAAAAAGTGTCGGTAAGGTAGAAGCGGGCACGAGACCCACTGGTCACATGGCCTTAAAGAGTCTCCTTGGAAGACCCGCCTCTTATATATGGTATAGCTGGTAGTCGCTTGTCTTTTGTCAGATGTTATGACAAATCTTGTCCGCCACAAGAGCATAAGCTATTTTATGCATCTCACTATTTTTGGATGCACCTCCAGGCACTCAAGGAGCTTAATAAGTAGCTCATGGTTCCCGTTCTCGACATCTCTTCTCTAACATAAATGCTTTCTATACGTTGGGCTTTAACCACCTTAAGCCTGAGAAAAATGAGCTTCCTCATTTTTATTATTACTCATCAGGCACTTGACTTTAGTCCGTGGCTGAAGACGAAAAAAAAACCGGAATGAAACCCGAGAAAAGTCTTAATAAAAAAAAATAGTAGCCCTGCCGAAGGTGTTATCGCCTTTGCATCGAGGTAGTGCACCATTTGCATACTTTCTTACAAACAACGAATAGTAGTAATAATATTTATAAATCAATAATTTTATTGTAAGTAAATGAATATGTACACGTATAATTTTTATTTTTAAAAAACAAGTAATTTATTCTGAACGGCGTTAAACGCACAGCAATTGAATAAATAATTAGTCGAATACGCGTCGCAAAAGAGACGTATGTTTATACATATTTTTTCAGTATTTTTTTCTATATTCCACCACAAATTCGGATAGGACTAACGACCTACATAATTTTTTTTAGTGCAGGTCATAAAAGTCGGAGTGACATAGGTATATAAAAATTCGCACGTGCGAAACATAAACAAGTACAAGGACGAAAATGTCACATCTAAAATCCATTTTTTCTACCTGTATTGGATATCTCGGTCCAGTATTAAATAATTTGCATATAACATCTTTTACGGATGCATTTGCATGCGATAATCATTAATAAGGCCATAAGAATACTTACAAATGTCATTAACAAGGTCTAAAATTGAAATAAACTTTTCTTCATTGGTGGCCACGCCCTAACTTGGAGACATCCATTCTTTATATTGTCGATACGACTAATTAAATCTCGGAAACCCATACAGATTTTTGAAGCTTTATTGGCTTGAATTAAAGATAATACTTCAGTCTGTATGGTATAATTCAAGCATTGAATAATTTGCAAAAAAACATCATTGACGCATGTATTTGCATGTTCTGATTATTAATAAGGCCAAGAGAATACTTGCAAATGTCATTAACAAGGTCTAAAGTTAAAAAATAATTTTCTTCATTGGTGGTCATACCCTGACTCTTCGACATCCATCCCTTTCCAGTATTAAAAAAAACACCCGTTTATAGTTAGCCCTATCCCAACTGGGAAAAATATACTACCATCCGATATTATCGGTACGACTAATCAAATCTCGGGCAACCATACAGATTTTTTAAGTTTTATTGACTTGAATTAAACATACACTGGAACCTGGAATTAGTTACCTAGGATATAATATGTTCCTAGAACTGATGGCCCTTGCAGTTTCATGATGAGGGGAACCGCAGGGCTGAAAAGGAGGCTGTGCTCAGTCAAGCGTGACAAACAGCCTGAGGGCCTCACTCTCAGCGCATTAGTAGCATCAGCTTGCGTCATGCGTCCAAATCCACAGAAACTAATCGTGCGGCTCTGCCTGTTTATATTTGGATGCCCTGAAAATAGTAACAAGGCCACTGCAAGCAATGTCCGAAATAGTGTTTCACGACCAGAAGAGAATTTCTCGTTCCTCGACTGTTCTTGTTCGGTTTCGCCAACTTCTCGCTGTAAAAATGATCGTCTCACCGACTGCTTTTCTCAGTATCAATCGTCTCCAACAAACGAGCGATTTCGATCGAGCACCGAGAAGTCTCGGTTTCAAAGTTTAAAATATTTAAACAGCACGTGTGCGTCATAATAAAAAAATATATAAAATCTCTTCAACTGTTAAATCCGAATGATTAATAACAAAATAAATTCAAGGACTGTACTATTTTGAGAATGTGATGCTTTCCATTTAAAACTTTAAGTTTCAAATTAAGAGTTTTCATTCTAAAAAAAATATTTGAAGGTTATGCCATTTGAGTTCTTCAAAACACTTACACATAATATATAATAAACTACAACTTTAATTATGATTATGAAAAAAAGTAATTTTGCTGTACGAATTCTATTTCTGTAAAACATATTTAATGAGTTGTGGAGAGAAATAAGGATTTAAAAATTGATCTAAGTCAATTATTAGCATAATGCAGTATTAAAAAATACTTTAAATTCATTTAACAAACCACATGCTTATTAGTATCCCAAAATTCTAAGAAATTCTTCATTTGTGACTTTTCTGCGTAACAACGAGTAAATAAGATTCGAATTTTTCAACTTTGAGATCTCTATTTTTCTTCTTATCTAGAATACCAATATTTAAATTAATTTACCACTTTCGTAGAGACATAATTTAGGTCGCAAGGTATAAAACTGTAAACTATAAAGACATTATATTCGTAACGTCCATAATCTCCTTAGAAAACTAAACTTTTAATTTCTCTAATATTTACTTTAAAATTTAAAATAAAAGAAAACGCTCTTGAAAACATTAAAGAAATTTTAACCTTTTAATTTCAGAAATATTTCGTTAAACTTATGTATATTATGGGTAAATTAATGTAATTACGGGCACTTGACATTTGAGCTTTTTTAAATTTTAATACCGAGATTACTCGGATCTTATAATCGAAGTCGCTCTGAATTCCGAGATGATCGCCTGTCGATCAAAAAACGATCGACAGATTTAAGTTGTCAAAACGAGAAAAATAAAAATTTCGCTCGTTTCTCGGATATATAGTATAAATTTTAGAATTTTGCTACATTTTTTCTACGTGTATTGGATACCTCGGTCAAGTATTGAATAATTTGCACAAAATATCTTTTACAGATATATTTGCATGAGCTGATTATTAATAAGGCCATGAGAATTCTTGCTAATGTCATTAACCACATCTCCAGTATTCAAACAAACACCCGTTTATAGTATCCACCTATCCCAACTATACCCATCCATCCCTTTCCCAACTCGGCAAAATATAATACCATCCGGTATTGTCGGTACGACTAATCAAATCTCGGGAACACATAAAGATTTTTCAAGTTTTATTGCCATGAATTGAAGATAATACTTCAAATGTATGGTATAAATTTTAGATTTTTGCTACAACTTTCCTTACATCATGCTACGAGTTAAAGTCTAGGTACAAAATTCGAGAAATTCTTGTTTTTTTTTCAACTTCTCACGTGGTATATTCTCTCCCAAAAGTGAAAAATGTTTATGCAAGGGGTAATTAAATGCGGAATTTCATAAGCCTTTCAGCAGTTTTCTTTAAACTTTCTTGCTCCTTTTTTGAACGACTAATCACGTTTCAAAGTAAGTAGTGCCTTTAATAGTACTCGCGCTAATCGCACCGTTTATAGGGCCATACCCCAACTCGGAAAAATCTACCTCTCAGTTATAATTGACCCCATGTCTAGTATTTAAAGAAACCACTCGTTTATAATTGGCCACACCCCAATTGTAGCTTTTTTAGTTTGTCAAATTAAAGTAAAAAACTCTCTTTTTGGGAAAAATCCAGTTCAATTCTTTATTCACTCGTGCTCAGTCCGTCAGTTTCTGAAATTTCTTAATAAGATTATCAGGGATAGCACTTCAGGGTGTCCATCGAATGGTAGAGTGATCGCAATTTGAAAATGTTTCTTTAGAAAAATGTTATTTATTTTTACCTGACGCCGGGCATAAATTCGACTTTTATGTCTCCTAGCGTTTCGTTTATCAAGGAGATTTTCAGCAGGCAAAAACTTCTAGCGATAAAAATTCGGAGAAAGGTATGATAAAGTTTTTTGAAATGTTTCATATCAAAATATTGAATGAATATGATGCAGTAATGATTTTAGTTCATGACAACGCTCGAGTCTTCGAGTTTACTACAGGCTTCGAGGCTTACCTCTAAGCCACGGTGTTTTGCTAGTGAGTTTTTGCTTAATGAGTATGTGTTGACGAGAATAAAATTACACAGGCCGACAAGTTTCAGAACCAGAAACCCGAGTATACTTGTCTGAAGGTTTTGAGTGTGCTGAACACGAATCTGGCATCAGAATTGCTCTATCACGTCAGGGTTATGAGATATCCTAACCTAAAAGTGCGAAAATCACAATTTTAGCCTATATTTGAGGTTATGTAGCATCGCGATATTATTTTTTTTCGAAAAACTGCAGTCAGCACCTTAAAGTATAAGCCTTGCCCTTTCAAATGCACTTTGGTTCGCTCAAATATCTTCTTTAAGTTTTGTACACATTCGCGTTTAGTAACCGCAAAAATCAAATATCTCGAAGAAAAAAAAAAGATATTTGAGCGAACCAAAGTGCATTTGAAAGGGCAAGGCTTACACTTTAAGGTGCTGACTGCAGTTTTTCGAAAAAAATATCGCGATGCTGCATAACCTTAAATATAGGCTAAAATCGCGATTTTCGCACTTTTAGGTTAGGATATCTCAAAACCCTGACGTGATAGAGCAATTCTGAGGACAGATTCGTGTTCAGCGCACTCAAAACCTTCGGACAGGTATACTCTGGTTTCTGGTTCTGACATTTGGACAAATTTTGTCGGCCTGTGTTATTTAAGAAAGGTTTTCACAGTTTATACCAGACGATGTTGTAACTCACTGTCGCATTGCGTAGGTTTTGGCAGCTTAGCTTCAGTTTGTTTATAAACAATCAAAAGATGCCAGTTTAACTGGAAAACCATAGAACCTTAACCCGGGTGGTGCATTTATTTGTGAATTAATACCGGTAACAACAAAGCAACTTCTCCCTCTCTTTCACTTAGTTTTACCATTATATTATACACTTTCGTTCTAAATAATCGCTGAAAAATAAAAAATGAGGTTATATGTTAAGCTTGCACACAGTTCCAATTAAAATTTTTATTTTAACCATTAAGAAAGAACTTCCTACTTTACAATCAAGCTTAATAATAACTCTATATTTTCTAAATCCTCTTAATTTTAATTACGTAAAGTTTAAATTAAATATATTTTGTAGTGTTTTCTTTATATTTTATCACACAAGTTCTGTCATCTCTGCCTCCTCACTGGCAGCAATTTTCAACTTCGTTTCAAGGTTTCAGACACAGCCGATAAGACGATATTTTCCATTCAAATTAAAATTTAACAAAAGTAAGTTTACAAAACACTCATCAATTTGATTCAATTCTTAATTAATTTGTACACAAACTATATAATTTAATTTTTTTACGCATAAAACAGCTAGAAGATTATTAGTTTTGCGTTCTTTACATCCGGAAAATCCAATTAATTATATTTTTTATTAATATTTCAATTTAAATAATTCTACGAAAAGATTTGATGCGTAAGATAAACAAAGTAGACATTTTCTTACAATAGCTACATAAAAGTTTATTTTTCGGCCTACCTTCACCTTGCCTCGCATTGTCAACCTCTGCCTACGCGGTTACTATCTAATACTTATCTACTAATTATTTACAACATTTACAATTTCGCTTATATTTACTTCCTCTCCTCTTTCCAATGTTTCCCTCTCCATTCCTCTTCCTCCTTCTTTCTCTTCTTCTCCGTCTCACCCAACACCCCCTTCACCCATGCAACTGCCCTTTTATCCCCCCTTTCATGCAGTAATATCTCCATGCTTATCTCACTCCTTTCCACTCTCTCGCTATCTTCCAGCCAGTGTTCAACCCTTGCATACCCCTTCCCGCACAATCCACACATTCTCTTCTCCCTAGGAAGCCAGAACCTATTAAACCCCTTCATATACCCACACCTCATCCTCTCTATAAGCTCCTGACTTCATTCACACACATACTGCGCTCTCTCCCTTGGCATAATCTATCCATAATTCCCATTGAACCTTGACACTCATATTATCTCCTCCCCTTCTTCCATCTCTCGCTCCATGCCGTCCTTCTTCACCACCTCATACACCTTTTTTAACTCCCCCGCCTCCCTCCTAACAATATAATTAAGCGTATTCCTTGCCAACCCCAGTATCTACTTTACATACCTCTCCTGTGCCCTATTTACCTACTCACTTTCCTTCCACCCCCCACACCTCTACTCCATACAATAGCACACTCATCACTAATAGGTCAAACAAATTCATTCTCCTTCCAAAACCATCTGCAAATAACTTCTTTCCCAACCCCCACACCTGCCTCATCACCACATTTGCCCTCCTGACTCTCTCTTTTATTTCTCCGAAGCAAAAAGCCCAGGTACACAAACTCTTTCATCTCTTTTTCCTTTCACTTTCACTTCCACTCCCCTCCCTTAACCCTTCCACCTCCTTTCATGAAAATCATAACCTTGGACTTTTCCGGATTCAGCTCTAGCCTATTCTTATCCAGGTATCTTCTCAAATTCTTCATCATACCCTTTTTGGCCTCTTCGCTTCTTGCCAGCAACACTATGTCATCTGCATACGCTCTAGGCGTCTAGCTTACTTTCCAAATCCGCGATTAAAATCGCAAAAAGCGTTGCGCTAAGCGGACACCCTTGCCTTAGCCCCCTATCCATCCAGAAACCCTCCGAAATCCCCTCACCTCCACTTACCTTATCTTTCGTCTCTTCACATATCTCTTACCCTCTCAATCACGCCTCTTTCCACTCCCCTCCATCACCTCCCCCTATCCACCGAAAGAAGCACGCCTTTGAGATCCACAAAAAACGCGCACACTCTCGATCCCTTCTTAGCTAATTCTCTACCAACCACGTGCTTCAGAACTTTGATATTGTCGATCGTGCTCCTACCCGCCTAAAGCCCGCTTTCTTCTCCCGCAATGTTCCTTTCCCATCGATATCCTTCTGCAGCCTCTCCGCTAACACCATCGCGTATACTTTGCACGCCGTATTCATCAGCGCAATCCCTCTATAAATCCCTACACCCTTCTGGGAATCCCACCCCCTCCGCACTTTCTTCACTGCCTCCTTCAGCCTCCCTAACCGCATGTTGACCTTCACAACTTTCTTATCTGCTCCTCTATCTCCTCGGCATTCAACTCCATCCCCTCTCCCACCCTTGTTCTTCTACTCCCTTCGACCGTCTTTCTTGAATCTGAGCCCTGAAACGATTCTTTAATAAAACTCCCCCCACTCGCCACTCCCTATCTTCTCGCTGGTCCCCAACCTACGCTTCCGAAACCTGTTTATTATCTTTCACTCCTCCCTTTTCACAGTTCCCTCTTTCTACTCCTTGTACTTTCTCTTCACCTTCCTTTTCATCATTTTCATTCCTTATTCCATCACGGCTTCACCATTCATTTTTTCTTCTTTCTAAATACCTTCTTTTGCACAAACCCTTTCACCTTCTCTTTCAAATCCCGTCGACACTTCTTTCCCACCTAGCCTTCCGCCGCTCTCCCCCCTTACCCACAACCCTAAAGGCTGATGTTCTGAGTCTACCCTCTCTTCTACTGCAAATCTCTCCGTCTCCTCCTACCCTTGCATATTCATGACTACGTAGTGTATTACCGATATCCCTACCTTACTTACATATGTGTATTCTCCCTCTGCATCCCCTGTTACCATACCATTCTCAACCGCCCAGCCTCTATCCTCCATAAGGTCCCTCAGAATCTCCCCCTCTTTGCTCGATTTCCTATCGAAGCTCTTCCAACCTTTCTTAAATCCTTTCCATCCCATCCTTATGGAACACTGGCACAAACTTACACGTTGCCCCTCCTATCCTTAGTGCCCTTATTTGCACGCGCTCTTCCTCACCATCTCTATGAACTTCTTCCTCTAATCCATCCCTAAATCCCGTTATAATTTCCACACTAGCCCTTCCTTTTTTCTTCACTCTGACCCACCTCTCTACTAGTCGCACAACATCAAATTCCTGAATATACTACCAGAAATACTTCTTTTGCTTCTTTATCCCTGCTATGTTCCGGTACAGAACCTTAACTAGTCCTCAACCCTGATTTACCCCCACCCCCCTGCTTCCTACGAAACAAATTCCCCTGTACTTCCTTCATCACCTCTTTCTCCTCGTCCCACACCCACATTTTCTCATATACTTTTATTTTCCTATACACTACCTTCGCCGGTCTCCCTTCAATCCTCTCCCTCCTAGCCTTGTTCTTCAGCATTCTCTGCACCTTCCTTTCATTTCTCGTCAAATAATGAACAATGAAAACCCTCTTATCCTTTATCCTATTTTTATTTCGCATTGCCCTAACTTCTCTTCCCAGCTCCCCAAATTACACAACCACCACTTCCTTCTCCTTTCTCCCATCCAGCCTGACTTTCACTACCTTGCCTTTAGCCCACCCTATGCTCTGCAGGAGCACTTCCACACCCTCTCTTACTTTCCCGCTCTTTATCTTCAACCCTCTTATCACAATATTATTTCTCCTGCCTGCCTTCTCTTTTCTCTCCATTCTCAACTCCATTACCCTTATCATTTCCCTATCCGCCCTCTCCTTTTTCCGCTCTCTCACTTTCTTTTCAATCATATTCTCTACCCTCTCCCAAATATCTTTTTTCTCACCCTTCCCCTGTCACCTACTTCCATTTCCGACCTGCCCTCTACCTTCTCAAGCCTTTTTTCCGTCCTTTCCTTCCACAACGAAATCTTCTCTTCCATCTGCTTCATTTTAACTTCTTTTTCGTTCCTTACCGACACCAACTCCCTCTCTAATTCTTCTACTTTCTCCCTCAGCTCTTTCAGCTCTTTCTCTCATTTCTCATCTCTGGTCCTCAAGTCCTCCCTCATACCTTCCATCTACTCCTTAGTCCCCTTACATCTTCCCTCAGTCCCCTGATCTCGCCTATCAGCATCCTGATTGCCTCCTTCTCCGACTGCCCCTCCATTAGTGGGAAGGGGGGGGGGGGGTGACGTACGTGTTCTTACGCTTTTTTTTAACGGACTTACTACCGCGCTTTTATCCGGACTCTCTAGACTGTCCCTTTTCCTCTTCAAGGCATCCTGCCCCTCACTTGCGCTAGACGCTCTCTCCCTCGCCTTCTCGCTTCCTTCCTTCACGCAGTTCCGCTTTTTCCCTCTCCCCGATGCGCCGCTGGACACTGGGCCACGCACTGTTGACCGTCTGACCACCTCCCGCTCTTCCATCGGTAACTGGGGCCAGTCCATACAGTACCTTCTGCAACCGAGAAATGTCTCGCAAGACAGTTGCCGCCTACCTCCCCAAATTTTACCTTCATCCCACCTTATTCTACCCCTCACAGCCCCTGCAGACACCCCTTTCTCTCCCTTAACATCCCCAACACTACGAGAAGCACCCTTGCCCCCCTCGAAAGCTCAAACTTCTGACCACAAACTCCCCCGATCCCTTCCAGCCTAATCTCCCTTTCTCTGTTTAAGCAAATCCTACCTCACAACTACGCTGAAAATTAATTTTTATCTCCCCAATTCATCCCACAACTCTACTCACCTCCTAGGCTTCCACCCTCATTCTCCACCAACAACTTCCACACAAATTCCGTATAATACTCTGACCGCCAGTAATTTTCTTACAATTTATAACTTCTTTAAACTTAAATGTGTAATGTCCAGAGAAGAGTTAAGGACTAACTGACATGTTTTCATTTTTAAATATTTCTAGACAAAGTGCAAAAAACGTTTAAATAGGTTTGTTTACAAAACGAATTCTAAAGGTCACTTATCAGTTAGGCAGTTATACAAATGCAAGCATTACGTACATTAGAGTATCCTACATTTAAATCAAAACATGACCAGTAAAAGAATGCAATAAGAATTGAATAAAATTGATCAGCGTTTTGTGAACTTACTTTTGTTAAATTTGTATTCACAGAGGAAAATATCGTCTTATAAGCAAAAGCTCACTAGCGAAACGCAGTGGCAGCACTGTCATAAACTAAAATCATTACTTTCTCCTGAAATTTTCAATATTTTGATCTGATAATTTCCGCCAGAAAAAACTTAATAACATTTTTCTAAACAGACATTTTTAAATTCTCATTCTTCTACCAGTCGAAAGACACCCTCATATACAATTTCTGATAATTTCATTGACAAATTTGTAAAACTATCGGGAAGACCAAAAACTTTATATAAAATCTAATTTTCAGTTTAATTAAAAACAGAGAATTTAAATTCTAAATTAATATGTGCTCAATGAAGGCAAAAAGAGTTTGATTACAAAAAGTGAACAACTTCCGAGAAAGTAAACGAGATAGCTTTTTTAGGGGCTGGTCCTCGCGCTGTTACTACTTTGGACGGTAATTACCAATCGATTACTAAATTTCATTAAAAACTGAAAAATGGAGCTACTAGATTATCAGTAGCTGAATGAAGAAAAAACAAGTTTGATTTTAAAAAAATTAACTACTTCTGAGAAAATTGAGGGGGAAGTTTTTGAGAAAATGAGCGTTTTTGGCCATTTTTTCAAGAACGTTGGACGCGAACCTGACGTTCTAGACTTCTAATAGGGCTAAAATAGAAGGTGAAACCTTGTGCTCTAAGATGAGTATACTGAAATAGTATATTGTGATGCTAGTGTGCGAAGTAGGTGATTCACGACGAGTGTGAAGTTTTCCCTAGCACAAGTAAATAACTGCTGTGACATTCGTACGAAAGTTAGGTCTCCTGATCTGACAACACTCACCCTCGTAAACATCATGTTCGATGGGGCTCCTTGACTGGGTAATCGTGCGATGAGTATGAAGGAGTTGAGACCGTGGACGCATGATGGCGCTCTGTCCATTCTATTCTTACATCCGTCCGCAGTTTTCGAATGATCAGCTGTTTTTAGAGTCCTACCGCGAATGTGAATGCTCTTTTGTGATTGGCCATCAATAGTGTGCGAATATCCTATGAGTTTTTCTTCGCACACTCGAACCAGTTTGCGAATAACATCTCCCAGAAAATCCGTGAATCAGGCACTTTGCGCTGGCTGCGCAGACAGGAGAAGTCAAACTTTGCTCGTAGGTGTTTCAAAAAACTGTTTTTGTCAGTTGATAAAGCAATCTTACAATCAACGAAAGGTACTGGGATCGAATCCCAGCGGAGTTGAAAGGCGTTCCTTTTTTTCACAGAAAATTGTATTTAGTGCCTTTTTTTTTAATTTCTCATGAGCTACACTGTCCGGCATTTTTAGACTTTTTTGTCCATTAAACGATTCCGCGTAATTCTTTTAGTTTTTTTAGTATAGATTTCGAATCCCTTGCCAAAAATGAAAGCTTGAACATTTTCCTTTGAATTGAAACCGAAAACCGGTTACTTGAAATGGAATAAGGCATATAACATAACGTAACGCGATATCCCCACAGCAAACCTCTTTCAAGATTTGAAACAAAAAGGGATCCTGCACAAATATATGGAAAAGGTCTTTCGGTGAATGTTCGATTAAGCCGAATCCGCCCACGGGGTCATATATGGTACGGCGAGCAGTGGTGCATGAAAAACGACTTATCCTGGTCTTTCACATTTAAATCTCGCGCAAAACCGTTGTATACTGTTCAGGTAGGTTACCCAAATAATTGTAGGCTACTGTTTGGTGCAAGTTGACAATCTTGAGCTGCGGAGGTTATTCCTCATTTCAGATTTTGTTTGCAGAAAAAAAAAATCTTGGGCGGATTCGGGTTAAGTTCGGTTTTCTGATGCTTTGTATACATACATGTTTTCAATGAAAATACAAAATTCGATCAAATTTTAGTTGTTGTCTCCCCAACCAGTTTCTCTTATCAAGAATATGGGTATCCAATCAAATGTATCGAAGAGTAGAGAGAGTAGAGCAGTTAAGATTTCAAATTTATATATTTACAGGAATTTCAAGCTTATTTAAGGCTCACGAAAAAGGATCAAAAAAAAATTTTTTAATATTTAAACAAATTTTTTAAGCAATTTGATTAAAAATTAATTAAACCTATTTTTGTATACCATATTTTTAGCCTCATGAAAAGCTCTCTAAATATCATGGTTCCCTGAAATCGTTTATGTACTTTTTACAACATGAAGGTAACATACCAAAAGCTCGAAGTTAGCAGCACCAGCTTAGAAAAACGATCAAGAAGTTAAAATTTCGAACTTCTATTTTTACATGAATTTCCTGCTCATTTAAGGTTCACGAATGTTACGAGCCCCCTTAGGATTGAAACAATTATTTTAATTTTAGCTTTATTAACTCGTAACCCGCGCATGCAGTGACACTAGTGCTATCAAGCAACACCTGGGATGCTCGGAATAAAATGCTGAGCAGGTAAGTGAAGGACTATTCTTTACTATGTATACATGTATACTAATCATGTTTAGAATAATAAGTAAAGCAGGAAATAGAAAACAAATAGAGAGAGAGCGCAGATAGAACAGTAGGATAAAAGGAAGGCACTTGAGATTGATGGGACTCATCCATGGGCTTCGCACGTTTTAACGAATGCGTACAT
>CAKNWT010306767.1:0-10892 GCA_932066315.1 Andricus coriarius | reverse complement strand
GACTCATAAGTGTTCTCGTCATCGTGCTACCTAAGACTCTCTCCTCGCCCTGGGAACGCTTCGCCAAGGAAAGTCTCCAGCTGCCACCACGGTCCTTGTTTGGGCCATCTCGATAGCCACAGGCTTATTAATCCTCTTCGAGGAAACTCTCGCTCGTCAGCACCCGCCACGGGCTGACGGCCGCCTACCTCATATAAGTGGCAATAAATCGCCTTTTAAATAATTAATGTCCTTGTTTCAATGTGTTTCACCTTCTTCTCGGCTCCCAATTTCTTAATTTCCCACCTCGGAATTACGTTCGTAATAGTCCTCAAATTCCGAAAATCCCTGGCCTTGATGCATACGCAGAAAAGCCATATGACTACTCTTGTCCAACAGTGCAGTCTCAACTAAGTCGCAGGGTATGTTCAACATGTGGGAAACATTTTGCAACGAAAAAACGAGCCTCATCACACATGAAGGATCTTAACCATTCTGCAAGAGCTTCGAGGGTAATGAAGCCTGCACTTATAGAGGCGCAGCGCGATGAAGAACTTTTGTGCGCCTTCCCGGGTAAAAATATTTGGTCTTGATTTTGACTTGGAAGCCTTCAATATGTCTTCAGGACCTTCATGTCTGGCTCCGTCTCATCAGCTAGACATTGGAAATATACGGACTTCTCTCCCATTTATGGCTGTAAACTGTGCCAATACAAGACCACGTAGACTTATTTTAAGACAAGAAGTATAAGTCTTGATAAATATACCAAATTGCTTTTAAAGTAAATTATATTACCAATTTGTGGCTTTAACATTTGCCAGGGTCAAAATTACAAGAGTTTTCGTTTGTAAATTTTACTGTCCATTATACTGCAACCTCTATAAAATATGGACCCCACCGGCAGGGCCTGCCATGTCCAGGTATCAGACAGCTCGGTTAGGACCAAGCAGTTGACATCTGCTGAAAATTAAAATTTTACAACCTATAAAACTTGTAATTTTTTAATAACTAATTTTTAAATAAGAAATTCGGAACCTGTCTGTCTCAGCAACTGCAGGCATATAAAATTTTCCGTAAAAAGATTAAAACTCTCATTTTCTAGAAGTATCTAGTGAACTGTTATGATAGCAAAAAATGGACAACATTTATAGATTCGTGATCCAAAGAATAATAATTATTGCAGACAAAGAAACTTATTACTACGTACTAAATAAATACCATGAATATAAATAATATAAACATTGTATAAAGTCTGAAGTGGATTAGTGATGTCCCTCAGAGACCCTTAAGACATCAAAAATAGTCTGTTTCCGTCTCACGAGCTAGACATACTGAATGACTTGAAGTTGTCTTGGATTGGTCTTTACCCAAGACGAAATTAAGACCAAATATTTTTACCCGGGTTACACGATGATAAAACAGGAGCAGAAGATGTAGAATGGGTAGCAAAAAATGAGCTGGATATTAAAGAGGAAGTCTACCCCATTGCATTCAGAACCAGATCGTCTAAACATTCGACGCAGTCTCTTCCAGTTCTAAAGTCACCTGCGGATTGGCTTACTAACATTTGGACATCAGAATAAATTTTATAGAGAGTAGCAGTTTTTTCTATTGTACGAACGAAATCGGCGTATATATATATTTATTTAAGTTAGTAATGAATTCACAAAAAAAATGTATTTGGATAAAATTACGTGAGATAGGGGCGGTGGGGGGTTAAAACTTACGGTGTCTCACAGGGGGGGGGGGGGGGTACGTGGTTCAAAATTTCAGAAAAAAAGTTTACGCAACTTATGTACGGACCCTAGCCAGGCTAATTATCTCTTCCTATTTTGTTTCATTCAGCTGGTATAATACTGCCCTCAGTGCATAATTGCTGGCGTATTCTACGGCCAGGAAAATAGAGTAAGATTGACTCACAGAAGATTCGTTTCACTCTATCAAATCATTCTTTTGCTTCTTAAGCCCATTCCACGGTACACCATTTTTACATTCTCATCATTTATGATTGAGAAAGTATTAAAATCGTCCGAAATTTTACACCTCAGTTTTTCAACGGATCTCCATATTTTGAGACCCCTGAAGCCTTGACCAACGGTTATGATTTTATCCATCAAAAATGCTATAAAAAAATCGAATATTTCAATTTTACGCCAAACGACGACGGATATGTGAAGAGCTTTAAAAAAGAATTGAAGCTTTTCGAAATATCTACAATTTGTCTCTCATTTTTTTCTTCATAGGACTTGTCTTTTTGGATTTATGCATCAAAAACAAAAAAATCGAAAATTCAAATTTCGAACCAAATGACGTGACATACGAAAAAAGTTTCAGGCAGGAATTGCAGCTTTAAAAAATTCCTACAAAATTTCTTTGAACCGTTTTTCGACAGAACTCGTACGTTTTTAATTTATTCATCGTAATTGATATGCAATAATCATACATTCTAATAGTACGTCAAAAGATCCAAGATCCATAATTTACACTTTACTCGAAATTACTAAAAACTTCCTAAACCGTCCGAACAACTTTGTCTCAACTAATTTACAAAAATGAGAGTTATTTACTTTTTTCGTTATTTAGAAGCTTGTGAAGAGACAGAGTTGGTCATTTTTTGCTCACTAGCTTTTAATAAATTATTATAAAACTAATCCTGTGCCCTCGAAAAATAAATAGAAGACCAATTTCTCAAAATTTATTTCACTCAGTTTACTTTGTTTCTGAAGAACTTAGGTATCTCATGATCTTAGAACCTGAAATAAATACAGATATCATATCTAATTATCGAAACAGAAATCAAACCAAATTTTCTTTTCAGGTCAAGGCGCTCGAGGCTGTGAGAGTTCAATTGAACGTTAAGCCCTCTTAAAACTTTGACCGTGAAAAATATTTCTTAAAAATAAAAATCATATCTAGTAACTTTCTTTATATTTCTCGAGACTCTTGTTCCAGAACCCGTTCATAAAATTGTTCTTAATTGGCTTTGTTTATTAGACTTCTCACTGATTATCTTTCTTCTACATAGAACTTTCAAATTTCACACGACTGTCAGCTATCTCTAGGTAAATATGTGTTCAAAAACCTAATATCTTTTAAACTGGATTTCAATTATTGATCATATTCGGTTGGGCGGCCTTTAGCGACGGTATTTCCAGGTCTTAAAAAGCAAATACTACTCGTGCAATTTATTTTACTTTACTTTCACAATGTTCAAAATCGGATATTTACTTCTAACTTAAAAATGGAGAAAAAAGTAAGTTGACCATGAAAAATTGTCTTCTTTTGGCCACATTAAGAAGTCCTGCCGGTAATCGATATGGAGGTATATGTTCATATTTCGGCAAGTCATGAATGAAGAGAATGCATGGATTTTCTGCTCGTTCAAGTTTTATAGTAAGTTTCTCCGTGATGTTGTCGTATAAAATACCCCCTTAATCGAAATTCTGGAGTATTAGGATCTTTACGAGTAGATTCCTTGTTTCTTTTAAGTTGTTGTAACACCCGATTGTAAAGGATCGATAAACCTATTAGCATCAAGATAATTCGTTAGCCACATATGAATTATCCTCTCTAATGGTTTTGTTATTGTACATAAAATTGAGATAGGCCCTAAATATTACGAGGAGACGGGACTAGTAACCTTTGGAATGGGGAGATTAATTAACAGTATTATTAAGGGTCGAGCTGTGCTTAGGCGGGATAAGGTATAAATAATCTTCTCGAGAAATACCAAATATTTTTTTCTGTTTTTGATTGCGTTAAAATTGTATTTATTGGAAGAATCTCTAATCTGTGTTCACACAAGGTTCCTTAGTTCGCGAAACTCAGCATGAATACCCGGATTTTTTGTTCTCTTGGCTAGTCGGGGCTTATTATACCGTTCCTTCATGAGATTTTAAATTTCAGTCATAATCCAGGGAGCACATTTTTTATACTTATGACGAATATGTAATGGCGGAAACCTGTTCAACGTTGAAATGAAAATCGAACATACGAAATTTATTTTGGTATAGATATCCTCCGTGCGAAGGAGCTTTTCCCAATCGTAGGTCATTAGGTGCTCGTGAAACGTTACATCATTCACCTTAGAAACATTTCGGGTTTGATTTTCCATCTGATTCAATGCCTAATTGAATGTGTATTTGCAATCGATATTAATAAGGTCGTGGTTAAAAATGAGGTGCCGTGGGATGTTAGGCGTACGAACCTAGTTTTTCTAGATCTTCGATTATCATTAGGTCAATGCGAGTACTTCAACGGTTTGTTTGATGGATAATCAATCCTCAAAATAGGTTAATCAAAACCTCAAGCTTGCGCAATAGATATTAAGTATTTAGTATGATTACTAGTAGGATTTAAGTTAGTGTTCAAGTCCCTTGTAATAATTATATTGATAATGTAGGTACAGAAGCAAAGATTTCAGATTCAAGTTCCGTTCCTTATGAGGCATTTGGGGGCTTATAAATAACACCCACTAGCACACTATCTCTACCATTAGCACCCGAGACTCCAATTAACCTTCCGGTGGGCGCGTGGCAGCACTCAGTGCTGCTTTTCTATTGTCTTCCCGTGTGTGTTTTAAAGGCGCGCCCATTGGAAGGTTACCATAAATTAGGCAGTAGAGTAGTTGGCCCCCGTACTGACTCCCACCAAGACTTCCCTCAGACTGCTATTCACGAATAGGCCGACTCCCCCCTCTCCGCTCGTCTCTAGCCCTACGGAAGAGCACATAATTTTCAAGGGCGACCAGACTAGAGGGGTGATTATGTTCTAGCCACGTCTCGGAAACCATAAGAATGTGGTAATCGCGAGCGTTGAGAAAGAGTTGGAATTCATGATGGTCTGCCAAGGGAGATTGACCATTTAGATAGCAGATGACTAAAGACTCCATGATAGACAAAAGGTAAGTCTATATATCGCAGAACAGTTCAGATATTTGACGCCCAGAGCATTCACACATAAAGCAAACCAGTCGTGTAATAAAACGTTAGATAGCAAAAAAATTCTCAGTCCAAACTTCGTGATTACAAAAGATTTTAGATATTGGTATTTGGAATTTAAGTAGATAGAACTCTGAAAGGCACGGTCGTTAAAATACATGAAAAATGACCAGGTATTATTTAGTTTCATTGTAATACGCAAACTAACAGTTTCTGAGTAGTAATTGAAAAGCTGTATGTAGTATGTGACTATAATTTTTCCCTATATTATCATATTTGAACAAAGCCCAAAGCTTGAGGTTCCAGGAAAATAGCACACAATCTACTGGAATTCAATTTTAGCCAGATTTGTTATTATTCTACTTAAAATATAACTAATAGCCATACCACGTACAGATCTACAAGCTATCTGCAAATCCACTTCCCTAAACAAAAACAAAAATAAAGAATAATTAATAACCATACAAGAAAAGAATAAATACTAAGTGACGAACCTAAGTGACGATACTAAGTGAGAAAAAAAACGTATTTTTTTGCCCCATCTTCTTTACGACAAAAACTTATTCCCCTCGCACTCTGTATCTACTTAATCCTCTTATCCTGTCTAAGTTAAGTGTCGCCTCTTTTTGCACTTTTCAAATATGCTAGCATAGGCAGCTTGATGATTGAACTTAACCACCACAAATGGTGGAAGCGAAGCAAGCAGGACTTGTTTAGGGGAAGGTCTGAGCCTGAAAATATATTAAATGCCCACTTTTGCAAGCGGCACCTCCAAGCTAGTTTCCACCTGACAAAAAGTAGTCGTTTAATTCTCCGATTCTTTAACCGGTAAGCTTGATAGAGGTATCAAAAGATTTGTTGAAGGCCATTCGGTTAGCCTCAAAAGCATCAAGCTTAGTAATGATTTTCTTGAATTTCATTTTTGATATAACCTTAAGAATCGCGGCTTCAAGGTGCATTTCTGACAGTTCCAAACCTTCTGCTCACTAATGTTTTCGTGCTCCTTGGCGGGCAAGTAAATACAGTTCAGATGACACAGAACACCACCTTTGTTGTAAACGATAGAGTCCGCCGTCCCTCTCATTATTATTGATCCGCGGCAAACCGCACAGGCGTTGGCCAACGCTCGTGTCGACTCACAAATCAAACTAAGCTTTCGAAACACGGCATATTCAGAAACCTAATATTTCGGGTACATGTTTTTATTTTTCTTTAACTGAAAATTGAATTTTGTATAGAAATTCGCATCCGAGCCTGCTCCAATTTTAGGTTTGTAGCACTTTCAGATTGTGAACTTTTGTTTCATCTTTAAATGATGATTTCGATATTAGAGACTTTATTTCGCTCTTTTGCAAAATTCCCAATTTGTTGGTTATCTAGCACTGTGCTGCCACCATTCAACTAATACGTATGCTTTAATTTCAAACATTTTATAATATGTTCACAGTTTGACATGAGTATGAGCATTATTATTATTGAGTCAAACTTGAACTTTTGCTTATAGTACTTTTTCTCTTATATTATGTGAATGTAGGTATAAATTTAAGTTTTCGACTAAACGAAGACTGATTTTTCATAGATAAAATACACATAGATTAGGAAAAAATGTTTTGAGCAAGAAAAAAACGTCTTAGAGGGGAATAAATAAAACACAAAGTGCAGTAACTTTTTGTATTTATTTTTTTATTAGACAATTTTTATGTTTACCTATAAAAATGTTTTGAACACAAAAAGAAAGTATTATGCACCAATTTTTTCAATTTCATCGGCATCCTCAGCGTCCAAGTAGTGAATCTTTTTACCAAAATGCTCCTCTATGGTTTTGCACAACTTCATAGACTGTTCACTATCTACTAAATTTATGGCTATACCAGACTTTCCAAACCTTCCTGTCCTTCCTATTCGGTGCAAATAAGTTTCACAATCTGCTTTTCGATTCTGATCCATAGGTAAATCAAAATTCACAACAATTGTCACTTGTTCGACGTCAATACCTGCAATCAAAGAAGACTAATCAACTACAAAACTCTAGAAGAGTATTTTCTTACGTAATTGTATGCGCTGATTCCGAACCTGCCATCAGAACTTGGCCATCACATCATATATTCGTAATATATGAGGTAAAATGGGACACAATCCACGATTTAGGCTGTCTTGGTCACAAATTTCAAGGTGAATCAAATGTTTTTCCACTTTACATATTACGAATTGTACCATGTGATATATTTCTCCTGCATTCAAACGAGCTTTTTTAAAACTTTCTAATAAGGGGAATCTATATCCTTTGGAATTTTGTTTGGATTCACACTCCTTTCAGTAATAGGTGATTACCAAACTTGCAATAAGCTAAAGTAACAACTTGCGCTTTTCATCAATTTTCGAGAAAAGGCACTTTAAAAAAAACCACGCACCTCACATGGACGATAATACGAGAGTCTTTTAACTGTTGGTTATATTAGAAGTCAATGTGGCGGGATGGTTTAAACCAACGTACAGATTGTTAAGAAATATAATAGTTTATTAAGTTGGAAGGTACAAAGATGTTTACGGATTGGCTTGCTATACGAACTGCCGAGATAAGCACCGGTCCTGACAAATTATAAAATTCCCTAGCTAGTGACATTACGAAATATCTGTAACATTCAGCCGTCCTATAAGTGTGAATCGACCTCGAGACAATGATCATAAAAATTTATGCTAATTTTAAACTTAACATGAAAAGGATAATAAATTAAACGCGAGAGTTCTCTACTAATCTAAGCTTAAAGACTAATTATCGCAACCGAAGCGATTTGGTCCTTTAATCGAGTTTCTTGTTCGCTGTCTGATTCCGTTATCGATTTCGGTTTCCGATTCTTCTGAAGATTCTTAAACATCGTTATTTTTCGAGTCTTTTTGATCTTCTGCTCGGTATTTATTTTCTGGGTTTTCTGAGTACGAATCACATGTGATTAAATCGTCGGAATCACTGGCTCTCCAGAGTTTTCATTGGCTGGCATGATGTCTATCGTAATATGCATTATAGCTGGCTTGCGTTTCTTTGATTTTTCTTCGAACTTCGTCCTGGAGTGTTTCTGGTAACACGTAGCGATCTTCATCTTCAATTCTGAGCTTTCCCATTTCAACTTTATCATGACGATAGGTGAAGCCATAAAGTAGCTCAAAGGGGCTTCGATCGGCGGTTTTGTTTGTCGATGTGTTTAGATCACGTTGGATTTTTGAAGTATTTGTCCCAATCTCGACCGTTGCTTTCAATGGTGCTACCCTCGTGAAAGAAAGATCAACTTAATACCATTTTAAGATCAGTTTCAAAAAACGTTTGATCTTTTTCTGGTCTGAACTGTGTGTACTGTCTTTTTCTGGTCTTGTGAAGTCTTAAAGAAGCTGGGCTGAGTTATATTTATGCATATTCGGGGTTTAAACTGCTGGCTGGGACAAAAGGACGGTGGTCTTCTGGGGACCAGAAAAGATCAGTTTAAGATCACTTTAAGACAGGCCTATACCTGCCTATACTGTAGTCTTAAGTTGGTCTTTCTTTTCACGAGGGTAACTTGAATCGCTAGAATGAGGGTGCTATTTTTTCGTTCTACTAACACGTTTGCCTGTAAGGGCGGGAGGAATTCAAGCTGTGTCGAATTTCATATTTTTAACAGAATTCACGAAATTCGTCCGCCGAGAAACACGTGCCTCTGTATGTGATTAATCTGGATGGTGCTCCGAACTCTACGATCATCTCTTCTAAGGCTGTAATTGTTAATAAAGCTTTGGTGTCCTTGACCGGTTTTAGAATTAAGAACTTTGTGAGATTGTCCGTGATAACTTAAATGTACCGATATTTTCGTGAAGTTATCGGTAGTGGTCCTTCGTGATCGACGTGTGTAATGCTGAAGGTTTGAAGTTCTGGACGAATTGGATGAATTTCGCCTACTTGGCGACTTCTTTTTGATTTTTTCATTGAGCAGTGTACACGCGCGTAAATATGCTGCTTCATGTATCTTCTCATCATTGGCAAGAAATAAAATTTCCTTATCATTGTGATAGTACGCTCTAATCCGGTATGACTTCTGAGGTTGTGGAAACGAATATGGTGCGACTTTTACGTAGGTTATCGGGTACAACGTAGAGTTTTTTTTTTAGTTTTCGCATTTTTACTTTTGCTTCCCGGTTTTTTAAGAATTATTCGCTTTCGTTGCAAATTCTTATATACGTACTAAGTTTTACCGTCGCCGGGTTTTACTGGATCTTACACTTGCTTTCCAGTATAAAAAACTGTCTTCAAATATCGCAATTTGCACGAAGAGAAAAAGAAGCACATACTTCTTTCAAATTGTAAACAATTACAAATAGTTCAACTAACAACCTCTAATTGAAATCAATTATTGAAATCATTATTTTTTTAAATAAAAAACTATGTTGCAAAGTTCACTGTAGTTCACAAATTTTGATCTAACCAACGTAATATATTAAGATACTGGCAACTTTCACTTACTTTCATGAGGGGCTTTATTATAGATATTAAATTCAACATGAATTTCTCTACTAAAAATATGGAGCCTCTTTGAAAGAGTACCGCAATTTAGGGTATTTTTTTAATATTCTTAAAAAAACTTGACTTTCTGACTTCAAAAAAGGTCCGTGGTAAAAAAATGGTCTAGCGAATAGTTTTCGAGATATAGGCCCCGATATGAAGGCAGTCCTAATGCTCGTTTAATTTTTTGCGTTAATAAAATAGAATAAAAGAGTGAAAAACCTCATAAAAAATGCAAATCACTAAAATAGAAAGGAAACTACAGGCGTTTGAAAATACCCGTGCAGGTGTTGGGGTAGAAAATTACACCCCCCATCACTTGGAGAGGGATAGTAATCGTGGTCTATAAATATTTCGATTAAGTATTGTTGGGCAGGTGAAAATATTCCCAGAATTCAAAGAAAATCGAAGCCCATGACTTTTAATGTTGAGGCAGTTCAGAAATAATGCCCCGTTAGTTAGTCACATTTGTTATGCAGGGCCACGCAAAAAATACTTTTAGTCCACTTTTCCGTTTTTCTTTTTCCTACTTTTTCAATGTATAAATAATATCATATTTTGAAAAACAAATAAAAGGCCTAAATAGTTTACTATTATTAACGGAGCATTCAAAAAGTTTTCATCTTATTAAAATAGCTTCAAAATTGAAGAATTTAAGTTTTAAGAAGTTTAAGAAATGTTCCAAATTGAAAACTTGGAAATTAAATAATTTCTAAATCAAAAATTGAATACATTTAGACTGAAATATACAAAACAAATGTATTTTGCACTAAAAATTTTCAACGCTGTTTATAGTTTAGAAATCAAGACAATTCAGGAGATTTAGAAATTAGGCAATTCAGAAATAATTCATAGTTGAAGAAATTTTAATTCGTAATGTTTAGAATGAATTGAATACTTTTACGTTGAAACTTGATAAATTCGATAATTCCAAATCTCCATAGTGTTTCAAATTTAATAATTATTGTGAATTGTATACCGCTAGGTTTAATAAATTATACTATACTTGATCTTTACTTATCACTGTCGAAATGGAAACCTTAAATATCTGCCACGTTAACGCTCAATCTTTACCTGCCCATTACCACGAATTTAAACATCATTTTATGTCCTGTTCCTATCATATCATAGCCGTGTCTGAGACCTGGCTTACGCCTAACACTCCATCTAGCCTCGTAGCACTTGATCATTACACACTTTTCCGTAGAGATAGAGATGAGAGAAGAGGGGGAGGGGTCTGTCTCTACATTCATGACAGCTTAAGGGGTGTACAGGTGGGAAAGAGTCCTCCTGCCAATTATCCTATTGCTGAATACCTTTTTATCAAGGTGTCTTCTTCTCATGACAGCATGTTGGTGGGTGTGATTTACAAACCTCCCAATGCTTCCTACTGTAGGGAACTCGAGACTGACATTTTTGACCTTATACCTAATTATAATAACATT
>CAKNWT010306745.1:548-17366 GCA_932066315.1 Andricus coriarius | reverse complement strand
AAAATTATTTAAAAAAAAACATACCAATATTCATATGAATCTTAGGAAAAATTTGTCATTTTCTGGAACCGTTCACCAATCAACCAACCACAAAAATATGTATTTTCTTTCCTTTCGAACTCCTTCCTTACTAGGCTGATGATCCCCGCAAAAGTATTTTTTAATACTTGATTTGCAGAGTTAAGAATTTTTTCGGGAACTTAAAAATGTTCCTATGAAAAAAATTAATTAGAAAAAATAGCCAAGATTTTTTTTGTATTAATATAGGAGTTTCTAATATTTTCTCTGGATGTAGATTAGTGAAATTCTACTAATGTCATTAGAGAAAAGTGAACCGCTAAGAAATAGTAGGAAAACTATAATTAGATATTGGAAGACTACTTTGAATATGTGTATTTGAATTTATGTAGGGCTGTGCAAATCATTTAAAAAAAGCTTGTAGAAATGAAACACGTGAATAATTGAAAAGTTTGATAAATCAACATGAATGTGGAATATTTTTAGCGTTATTAAAATGCGGGTAAGGCTACATATTGAGGTAAAAAGTAGAATTATTTACACAGTTTATGTAGCTTACTTCGCTTTATTGATGTCAAAAATAATTTCTCCTCTACTAGCACGCACATAACAGGCGTTAATTCAGTCATTGCATACTTTGATAAATATACTTTTTTAAATTAAACAAACCAATTCTGTAACCTAATTTTTTCATTTAACTGAAATCGAACAGCATAAAATTATTTTGTACCAAATCTAAATCGTTCAAAACAGCACAATTCAATTAAAATTCTAACACAAATTGTATTTTTCAGTTTTTGAATTTGAAAATGAAGGACAAAAAATAAAAAATCGGAAGAAATCGTTATCCTTAAAATCTGTAAAGTTCTTTTGGAATACCTTGAAATTATTTAAATCAATTAAAAAGCATTTTAAATCTTTTAAACAACTATAAAACAATTAAAAACCTTTGAAATATTTTGAAATCTCGTGAAACTCGTTATGGCTCTTAAAAATTCCTTCAATGCTTCAAAACTGTCCAAAAATATTTAAAATCCATTCAAATAATATGCAATCACTTGAAATTTTTCAAGCTCCTAAAAATGCCTTGGAATTTCTGAAAATACCCTATACAATCCTTTGACATATTTTGAGGTTCTTTAAAAGCTCTTGAAAATTCTTTATAATTTTTAATAATCCTCTAAAATCTGTTAAATCCTTCGAAATCACTTTAAATTGTTAAAAGTTTTTGAAGATACAGTAAGATATTTCAAATCCATGAAAAAATTTTAAACTCTCTGGAAATTTGGTAAAGTTCTTAAAAAATCCTTTTAATCTTTTAAAATACCCAAAATTATTAAAAACTTTCGAAATCTTTTGAAATCTTTAAAAACTTTTAAAGCTCTATGAAAACTTAAAAGCTCTTTAAAATTCCTTGGAATCACTCTCAATTATTGAAAGAAATTACAAATATACTAAGATATTTAAAATCCATAAAAATCTGTTAAACTCTCTTGGAATTTTGTATAGCTATTGACAAATCCTTGGAATCGTCTAAATCTATGTAAAGTATTTTAAAAGCATTTGAAATATTTTGATAACCCTTGAAAACTACTGTTCTTGAATATATAGCGTTTATATATTCATTGGAAATTTTGAGAATACCCTACGATATTTAAAATCTTCAGAAATATTTTGAAACAATTTTATCTATTGAAAAATTTTTCGAATTTTTAAAAAAACATTACAATATTTAATAAGCTTTGAAATCACTTCAAATTACGGTATATTACTTTAGGCGCGTCTTTACACGGGAAACTCAATGTCCGCTCTCAACGATTTCGAAATATTGATCCATTTCATGATTCAATGTGAAATTCAATTTCTGGATTTGAAATTGTACTCGCTGTACATTATTTTGGTCTGTAAATTGATTGAATCCGATTCTCAACTTGACATTTATATTTAATTAACAGTGTTTGACAGTGCCCTCATAGCACGTAACGTTGCTGGAACTACCCTGGAACGTTCCAAAGAAGACTTACCGTTATTATTATTTTTAACAATGAATATCTCGTAAACAAGAAAAGAAGTTGAATTGTTTAAAAAATAGGAATGGCACAGCGTTGCATCAGCGCTGCGTTTCCCAAGTTGATGGAACATTGTTGCGCTGCATCGATTGAATGTCCATGTATTGAAAATGAAACTCCTGAAATCAGAATTCCCCGAAAATGATGTGTTTTTGACACCGGGAGCATGGCTTAGATATCGTGAGAAATTTGAGAAATATAACTTGGGCTTTTTCAACTTTATTATATATTTCTGAATCCTTGATGCAGATAGATTTTAAGTATTTGGTGCAAATTCCGATTTCCCAAGTATTTCGGCACAAGTCTAGAAAATGGTTATTAGCCATTACAGTGGACTACATTAACGAGAAGGATTAAAGAATAAATAAGTAAATTACAAAAGAAGTTATATCTCAGATAAAAACAAAATAGATAAATCAGATTGTTAGTTTTTGAGAATACTTCTCGAACGACTAAAATGAGCAAGATAACCAGCCTCTGGTCACTCAGTGCTTTAAAAATGAACGACAATAGTTGCCGGTAGCGCCTTGTAGCGGTATTTCGGATCTCTAAGATGAATATTATTATTATTATTAATTCTGGGTTGAGACCATAGCAGCCCCTGACGCTTGGGTAATCCCATTGCGTCCCCTTGTGAGCCTAAGCATGACCGCAAAACCCTGTCCATTTGGAGAGGACCGCAGCCACGCTGTTGGCTCATATCTGATGTGAGTGGCTGTCTCATTATCCTTTCCGCATAGACTCCAGAGGGGACTTTCCTCAAGCCCTATCTTATGTCTGTGATATCCGAGCTTCCCATGTTCTATACACATTTCTGTTAGGACTCTGACCTCCTTTCTCCCGAGCTTTAGTATTTCCCTTGCGCGGTTAAAGTTAAGGTTTGAGCTTAAGACTGTCTCGGCCTGTCTGCAACCAGAGACCAAATACCACTTATTCTGATGTTCCTCAGTCAGCCAACTGTTAATTTCTTCAGTGACTGACCTACTGGAAATACCCACAACTGGCTCGGTTCTGGTAAAATTCCTTCTTGCTACTAGTTTGGCTATCCTGTCCGATATCTCGTTGCTGACGTGATCGTTGTTCCATTCATGGCCAATATAGCAGCCCTGCTGTCTGACCAGATACAGATATTTCTATTGTTGTCATACTCTTTTGCCTTGTAGGCGCTCTGCAGTATGGCCATAATCTCAGATTGTAGAACTGTGGCGTAGGACTCCATGCCTATTGTGAAGCCCATTACATTCCTTCTACGATATACACCGGCTCCAGCATTCTCCTCGTTCCTGGAGCCATCTATAAACCAGTTGTCTCTATAACTGGGCAGGTGTGCGTCGCCGTTAACCCATTCCTCCTTCGTGGATAGGCTGACTCGTTACTTCTTGTCGAAGAGGTAACGAGTGGCCATATTGTCCCTAAACATGTTCACGGTCTGCCTCCTCGCTATGTCGAAAGGGATCTTCACTGCTGTTAAAATCCTTCTGTCATTTACCAAATTTAGTCTCCAGGTTGCTTTCGCAGCCACAGCCTTGATGGTGAGATGGAGGGGCTCCAGACCTATTAGTGCCCCCAGTACCATCGTTGGTGTCGACTTCGAGGCACCAGTGACGCCTTTCAAAATCAGTCCCCTGATCCTTCCCAGTCGAGACTTCACAGTGGACAGCTCGACCCTGCTCCACCAGACCACCGCCGCATAGATTAGCCTCGGTCGCAGGATCACTGTGTAGACCCACATAAGTGACTACGGTTTCAAGCCTCATCTGTTCCATATAGCTCTCCCACAGAGCCATTAAGTCGCTACTAGCTTCTTGCACTTTTTTCCAGGTGCTCGTTCCATAATAGGTTCTTATCTAGAAAGACTCCTAGATATTTAGCTCGTTCTTAGGATATCGTACGCATAGCCTATGACCTCTCCAGAGGTGTTATTAAAGGCTCCTTCGATGTCCATAAAGGTTCCAATCACGAAGCCTTTCTCCTTCAGTTGTCCTTCAATTGGGTTTACTGCTCCGCTTAGTAGGAAAGATGTTCGGCTGATGGGACGGAAATCCTTGGGTAAGATATAACCGATACTACCTGCTTTCAGAACTAAGACTACTCTCGTACCCCTCCATGTCACCGGGACATGTCCCAACGTCAAACTAGCCCTAGAATGTCTCACTAGCTACCCCATGATGATCTATCTAGCCCCCTGTAAGAGGACTGGATATATGCCATCTGGGCCAGGAGATTTGTAAGGACTGAAGGACTTCAGGGCCTACCTGACCCTGGTGTGGATGCCAATCTTGTTGGCTAGCCGCCGTTGCAGGCCGAGTTGGGCCGCAGGCGACTTTTGTTGCCACTGAGGTGTCGTCCCCTTTTCTCCAAATCTTGAAAAGCCCGAAAAATGTGCTTTGATCAGGAGAGACAAGGTATCCTCGTCCGACTCCGAGTAACCCCCGTCGGGTAGTTTCAGGGTGCCGAGAATAGCGTCCGCATTTCGAAAAAACAGCTTATCCAGTCTAGTGGCCTCAGCTCCCTTTTCGATATCTGTGAAAAAGTTAGTCCAGCTCTCTTGTTTTGCCCTACGTATTGAACCCCTGTACTCATCCCTAATAGTTGTGAATGAGGTCCATAGTTCCTTCGTTTTGCCAGTACCGGCACGCCTGAACCTCTCTCTGGTTTCCTTGCGAAGCTCTTCGAGTTTCTCATTCCACGAGTGTCTCTCCCCACCCATTCGGAATCTTGTAGGTCGATGGCTTCCGTGAAAATTTTGGCTTCCATCTCCAGTTTATTCACGTCTCGGATTGACCTGGGAACCTCTGAAAGTGCACATCTTAGTTCCGTGGAAAACTAATTCTAGTCCGCTCTTCTTGGATTTCTGACCCATTTAGGGCCAGCGGATACAATGGAGTCCACACAAACTCTATCTGTGAGTGATCTGAGAGAGTCCGTTCATCTGCAACTCTCCACTTCTTGATATTATCTCTAAAACTACTGGCAGAGAGAGTGATGTCAATAACTTCCTCCCCGACCGAGTTACGGAACATCAATATCTAAATATCTAAATCAGTGGTGATTAGGTATTCCAGTAGGTAAGTACTTCTTGAGTTGATGTCCGTGCTGCCCTACAAAGTATGGTGAGAATTAGCATCGCATTTCAGCAGAAGAGGAATACCCTTTTCCTTGCAATATTCCATCAGTATACATACCTCCACTGGTGGGTTAGTATCGCTGTCATAAGGAAAATAAGTCGATTCCAGCAGTAGCCTTCCTATTTCTTTGAGATCCGTGCCTATCACCATAAGGACTCTTGAACATAGCTGAAGCAACGGGACAGCAGGTCCTTGGTTTGGTCTCTTTGGGGTCCCTGTAACAAAAAGACCAGCCCCCACCCCTAATCCCCTTATGACATCTCGAACTAAACAAGTTTCCTGGATTAACAAAATCTCTAAGATGATAATAATAATGTATTTAAAATTAATTTTAAAAGTAAATCAAATTAAAGGAAAAAAAGGAGGGTTTTTTAATAAAATTATGTTTTATAAAGAACTAGCAGTAAAATAATAAAAGCATATTTTGAAGTTGAAAGTGGTATTTATTTTAAACTTTTAGCAATATCTGCAAATTCCATTAAATGAACTGTACATTAGAATAGTAATAGTGGAATGAAATATTCGTTAGTATAAATAGCGTTTAATTTTTTAATGCCTAATGGAAAATGGAAATCTTGGCCTATACTTTGAAAAATGAAATAAAAAAGGTTTCCATTCAATTATTTCTTAATTGTTAT
The DNA here is from genome assembly GCA_932066315.1 of Andricus coriarius. Lineage (NCBI taxonomy): Eukaryota > Metazoa > Arthropoda > Insecta > Hymenoptera > Cynipidae > Andricus > Andricus coriarius. Next base: position 11,513 of record CAKNWT010306745.1, on the reverse strand, counting down.
GGAAAACTTATTATTTGAAATGGGGTTATATCATTCTTCAAATTCTGTATCGATTTGGATACACCTTTGCATAGGTCGGATCTAGAAAATGTGGACTACTTGCAGCTTTAATCCACTCCAACCGGATTTGCTGATCTTGCAGTTTTTTGGTGTAATTAAAGTCTTGGGAAGATGTCTGGGGTGAATGCTTCCAATTGAGATTTTTTGGATGTTTTTAGCTAAAGGCATATGAGACTGGGTTCGTTAAGTGTGTTAGGGATAGTTTTTGGAAATTGCTGAATATTACTGCTGCGATCGCGATATTAATCAGAGTCTTAGGAAGATGACTGGGGTAATTATTATTCATTAAAAATGTTTTTGGCAGCTGATAATCGGTTTGATAGGTGCACTAAAGGTTGTTTCTTTGGGTTGTTTCAAAGAACTGGTCACTGAGATTTCATGTGACTTCTGACTTAGGGGAAGTCTCTGTGGCGGTCCGTAGGAATCTCCGTCGTCTACTGTCCAGTCGCTTAGTTAGTCTCAGTTTGTCATGAAAAGTATTTTTCTAGCCGTCCTGTGAGATTTATCTTGGGAATATTTGTGACTCTGACGGACACACTCAGGAGATTTTGTTGTGTGCGCAAGAGATGCGTGGCGACAACATATCGAGTAACTTTTTCATTGCTCATTTAAATACGGGGCCCAAAGATCTGACTAAAAATTCCCACGTTTTCAATTACAACTCTTGATGCATCAGAAACTTATTCCAATTTTAATTTATAACTTGAATGAGACAGACTAACAGTAAGATATTAGCATTTAGAAGCATTGAGAATTGAGCATTTCAGAAAAAGAGTTTTTATATTTTCAACTTTTTGGGGAGACAACGCAATTTCCGAAATAATTTTTTTAAAGGTTTTATTCATGATTATCAGTAGTCTAGAAAAAAGCAAAAGCGATCGCGCAGTGGAGCGGATCTGGAATTTACTGTTCAACGTCCAATCCAGGCCGATTTTGATGATATGTTTTAGAAATTATAAAAATTAAATGCCTCCGAATGTCATTGGACTAGATTTATCAATTTCTTTCTGTGAAAATTATTATTATTCTTTTTTTTAATTCTGTCGCTGAAGGGGAAAACACAAATAAATTCCTCAGGCAGCATAATAAATGCAGATGCTCGCGAAAGAAACACGTGTTGCGCTCAAAAGGCAACATAATGGTTATAAACGATTATATTAACAATTATATAAACAAGTACATGTTTGGAGTGCTCAACCACAGAAAGGATTTTTGTTCCCTCTAATTGATTTCTGAAAAAATAGTTTTTGTGATGGAAAATGAGTAAATATTAGCAATTGTTGGGATTAAACTATTTTGTGAAAAATTGTTCGAAAAATGCAACACTTTGGTAGAAAATTAATTAATTAATTATTAATTATTATTAACTAATTAATTTTTGTATGGCAATCAAATTCGAAGGATGTTTCGTTTACGAAGTTTATAAGACATTCAAGGCCGTGTAGTGAATAAAAAAATAAAAAATATTGTCGAAATCTTGGTTGCATATATACAAACGAAAAAGTTGTGTGTGAAAGTTTCGAATTTTGACAACATTCAGTAAGCAGAACGTTCCTTAAATCGAAGAAGTTTTTCCAAAATGTTTTAGATCCTTAGTCATTAGGGGAAAAGGAAAAGGCGATATGAAAATTATGTACGGCGTGCTGTGCTCGACTCGGATGACGAAACCATAGTTCGGCGGCGTATAATTCACTACAGATATGTTGATATTCACTCCTTATTTTGATTTTATTATCATTGTGCGCAAACATTTTAGCACTGGTTTTTTAGGAAAATAAAAAATAATTTGAACGATGGGTACGATGCTTCCTCTAAAGCCTCTTGCAGAATACTGACTGTCGGAAAGTTCTCAGCAGAACTGTTTGTTGATAAACAACACCTGCAAACTTCTTTGTACGTACGAGGAAAACGATCAATTTGTTTACGTTCGTATCGGACGAGATTTATAATTGCTATATTTCTATACTTATGACAATTACTTGAGTAGGTTAATCAATAAAAAAATGTTTTTAAATATTGCTTGCATGTCAAGGATAAATCCTGGCATTGCGGAAATTAGAATAAGCAGTGAGCGTCAACAGCAATATCTCTACTTAAATTTTACGGTTATAGGTGCGCCCAGCTGCCACGCTACGTCATCGCGATCCGAGTCGAGCGCAGCTCGCCGCACGAAATTTTCACATCGTTCTCACTTTTTCCCCAAAATTATTTTCTGTCCAGCCCCCCTTGAAAACGCGCCATTGCATGCATGTGAAGCAGGAATAATGTGGCGGTTTCCAGCCCAGTGACGTTCGCACATCGCTGGACCCCACAGTCTTCCTTCTAAATAGTACGCTATTTCTCCCTTTCACTTATAATCTCAACTTGTCAAGTACACCAAACATCCTTCATCTGCTTCGCATGCTTGTTTTCAAGGAGGGCAGGATAAACAGAATCGTGTGTATTAAGGGCGTACGGCTATTTTTCCTTGTTTACGCCCTTAATATTGAAACGGTTCGATGCGTCTCCATATTTATGCAATAATAAGAAAGATGGAAATATCAGTTCCAGCGAAATGAAGAACGATGTGAATATCTATAGGTCACCAGGTCAGTAGGAAAAATCAATAGTTTTCAGTGCGCATGACAGGGACAGAAAGTAGGGAGACCAGCGGGACCAAGACGCGCTGGCAGGATATGGAGATGACTGCATGAATCGAGGACTCACTCGTCGCAAGACCGATTAGCGGAACGGTCAATCATATAAGCACATCTGATTTTCTCAGAAGTGGGACTTAGTTTTACCGCGGGCTTTTCCATTTTAGGGTAATTTGAGCACTCAGGATAACGAAGTAAGTAAGCTTTATGTTCCGTAAGAACCAAAAATAACCAACTATTTTCTCTTTCCAAAAGATTGTCAAAAAAATAACCTTATATGGAACTGACTTTTTCTTATTCCATGTATGGTGTTATTTTGTGCTTCTCTTTGGGAAGAATGAGCCTTCCTCTACCGAGTCTTCGACCTGGGGCTCTAGGCTGACGTACCAATAAGATACTCAAATCTGCACCAGCACGCCCTAAGGGGGAGTCTGGAAGAACCCAGTTGTCTTTTTTTAATGTCGTCAAAAGGAAATCAGGAATCCTATTCGCACCCTCTACCAGGTTTCTGATCTGGGGCTTGTGCGATCGGAATTCTATTGATTAGTTTGACTATCAAAAGTTAAAACGACATAAAGAAATATTTAATAAGTACTTAGAAAAAGCTTTGAAAAATCATTGTCACACCCTCTACCAGTCTTGTGTGACCTGAATTTTCATTAAGTTAGAGTATCAGTGAGATACTGATTTAATATTTATTCCGTGGTTCTTGTTTGAGTCTAGAAAATGTATGGTGTGAGCAAACACCCAGAAAGCACCAAGTCTTGGTAGGATGAACCTTCAATTATGTAAAATCAGAGGAAATAAATTGCTAAAAGTCCTGGATGCTCAGAACGAAAGAGGTAGGGCTCAGGCTAGAAAATAAAAAATTTATTCCGTACGCGTTCCTTTCTCAGCGCTCCTGTGATCCCACAATCCAAGAAAAAAAAAATTCGGTTAATCAGGTTAAGGTTTTTGAGTCATCAGCTATGGTTGAGTTGAGATCTATCGAAAACTACATTTGTCAAGACTTCCTAATTGCCAATTATTTTCTTTTCAAAGCTTGCGCATAAGAAAAAGCATCAAAGTTCATCCAGGGGAAAATGGAGTACCCATTCCTGTTCCTAGGGTGTCACTGTTACTTAGTTTAAACAACAGGGTGGTAAGGGCTAATTTTAATGTTCTTCCCCAACTTGACCTAATTTGTATAATTAGTCTCGAGTTGTTGGATAGAGTCTATTAAAAGCAAGGCAGATATATCATTTTCGTCAATCCTCAATATTGCTAAGAAAATTCTGAATTGCGACATTACTATTAACTAGCATTAAAAATGCCAATATTTTCATAGAAATTAAACTCGAGGAAAATAAGTTATAAGAACTGGGGATAGTAGATTCTTGGTGCAAGGGGACCGGATCATCGTTTAATCCGATTGAGATGGACGCGGTTACATTCCCTAGATAGTGCAAGGGGCCATAGCCATAAACTGAGACTTGAAACCGGAGACCTATATGGCTGTAGTCTGGTGGAGCAGGGTCGAACTGTAAACTATGAAGTCTCGACTGGATAGTGTTAGAGACTCCATTACACCATCAAGGCCATGGCAGCGAAGGATGCCTGGAGATTAAATCTGGTAAACGGCGAAAGGATCTCAAAGGCCGTGTGCATCGCAACCAATATCGCGAGTGGGTCAACCTTGAGCATTCTCAGGCACCAAACGCCAATTTGCTATCTCTTCGACAAAAAGTATCGTGTTCGCCTGCCCATTGAAGAAGAATGGGTTAACGCCGATGCACACCTGCCTAACGATGAGAACAGCTGGTTTACAGATGGAACAAGGAGAAAGCGGGAGCCGGTGTGTATCGTAGAAGGAGTGGAAGGAACATCACTACCCCGATGGGTTCCTACGCGACTGTCCTACAAACTAAGATTATGGTCGCTGCAGTGCGTTTATATGGCACAGTTGTATATCAACCAAAGAAATATCCATATCTGCTCAGAGAGCAAGTCTGTTACAATGGTCCTGAATGGAACAACGACTACGTCGGTAATTGAATGCGAGTGCTTTGAGGCACTGAACAACCTAGCGACGGAAACCCGAGTGACTACATGGATCCATCGACACAGCGGCAACAAAGGCAAAGAGATATCGGACAGGCTATCATAACTAGCAGCAAGAGAAACCCTCACTATTTCCAAACCAGATGTAGGCATTTCCAGTAGGGTGGTTACTGAAGAAATCAACAGTTGGCTGACCGATGAACATCAGAAGAAGTGAAGAATGGCCTCTGAATACAGGCACGCCAAAACAGTCATGGGTTTAAATTTAAATTCTAACTGAGTGAAAGAAATAATCAAGTTCGGGACGAACAAAGTCAAGGTCCTAACAAAAATGTTTATAGGACATGGAAACATCGGCTATCACAGAAATAAGATAGGGCTTGCAGATAGTCCCATCGGTCGTCTGTGTGGAAAGGATTATGAGACAGCTATTCATATCCTTTGTTACTATCCCGCGACTGTGAGTCAGATATATCGGCCAATAGCGTGGCTGCAGTCCTCGCCGTATGTAGAACTCTTTGAGGTCACTCATAGGGCTGCAATAATAATAAAAATACTAAGTTGTCTTGGAAAGGTGCAATTTTTGTAATAATTCTGATTCTGATTTGGTACAATAGATTTTCGAATAACAATTCTGATTCAAATCTGAAACGTGAAATTTTCCAAATGAATTACAACTCTGACTTGGTACCCGGGACTTTTTCAAAATGACTATAATTCTGAATTGCAAGAGACAAATTTCGAGAAAAATGATAAATTTTGATTTGGAATAGGGAATTATTGAGAAAAAACTATAGTGAAGATATGAAATAATGAATTTTCTAAAATAATTATGATTTTAACTTGGAAGAGGAAATCTCCGAAAAGAATTATAGTTCTGACTTGGAATAGAGAATCTAGAAAAAAAATTATAATTGTGAGTGTAACAAGACATTTTTCAAAAAAGTAATCATTTGCTCTTGGAGGATGGATTTTCCGAAAAGAATTCTGTTTTTCGTTTATGACAGGGAATTAAAAAAAAATTAATGAAGATCTGAAATAAGGAATGTTCCAAAAGAATTACGATTTTGAATAAGAACAAGGATTTTTTCTAAAAGAATTCTAATTTTTATTGAGAACAATGCAATTTTCGAAAAACAATTATCATTCAGATCTGAAACAAGAAATATTTTTAATGAATTACAATAATTTTATCTCTGAATAGGGGATTCTTGAAAAGAACGATCATTTTGACTAGGAAGAGGACATTTTCGAGAATAATTATAATTCTGATTTGGTACAAGGAATTTTTGAAAAAAACTATAATTTTTAATTACAAGATGAAATCTTCGAGAAAAAAAATAACTCAGATTTTAAATAGAAATTTACGAAAATAATTATGATTGTTGAAAAAAATTATAATTGTGAATGGTAAAAAGAAATTTTCCACAAGAGTAACAACGATGATTTCGGATCTAAAGCAAGGAATTTTGTTAACGAATTACAACATTTTGGTCTCAGAAAGGGGGATTTTTGAAAAGAATTATCATTTTGATTTGGAACAGGAAATTTTCGAGAAGAACTAAAATTCTGAATTGCAATAAGGAATTTGAAAAAGATTATAATTGTGAGTCATAACAAGAAACCTTCAAAGATAATTAAAATTTGAATTTTAAACGTGGAACTTTCGAAAAGTATTATCATTCTAGTTTGGGACAGGGACTTAAAAAAAATGATTATAATTTAGATCTGAAAATTTTTTTCAAGAGATAAACCATTTTCACTATTTTTTTTGATAATTCTGATTTGAAACAGGAAATTCTCGATCACAAATTCTTATTATAATCAGAAACAAGGAATTTTCAAAAACAAATTATAATTCTGATCTGAAACAAAGAATTTACCAAAAAATTCATAATGCTGATTTGAAAGAGATTATTTTTCAAAAGTATCGAAGATGTATTATAATAAAATTGTTCACTAACTTCACATATGTTGAAAGGCTTATGAACTTAAAGAAATACTTCCATAAACACGTCGGGAGAACAATTTTATTAATTTTTCATAAGCTTCGTTTCATTTTAGGGATAAGGATTTTTAAAATAAATTTACAAATGCTTAAAAAGTAATTCCAATTCCTGAAATAAATTTTCTTCTAAAAAAAAGTCCTCTTTTGCCATGATTTGAATTATGGTTGTGGAGAATCCAACTTTTTAGGATAAATTTGAATCACATTTATGAAATATAATTGATAAATATCTCAATCCTCATTGAATAAAGTTTAAGCGTGATAGTATAAAAATTTTGATTTTATTTGAGAGGAGTGTTATAGAATAGTTTGTAATAACACAATATTTTGTAGAATTTAGTTTTGTCATACTTTTAAATAGACTACGTAACATCCACCAATGTCACGCATTTAAAAGTGAACTTCCTGAAATATGATGACATGGAAGTGTTGACGCTCATAATCTATTTTACCTCGTTTTATTCACGCCTCGAGTCTAAGTTTGACAAAAATATTTGTTTAATTTCAAATAAATATTGATTAACAGCAGCATACTTTATTCCGCTATTTATTCTTGACATTTCTATTCGTTTCGTTTTTATTTAATCGTATTGAGTAATGTGAATAATCAGATAGTGAATAATTGTTCAGGAAATAAAATAATCCATTGTTAATGAAAATTTAATTGAAATTTCGACATTTGTCTTAGGAGCCATCCACAAATCACGTAATTCGTCACTGACCATTATCACGTGATTTTTTCTTGAAATTGCAAAAATTTACATAAGATCCCAGATAATATTAAAATAAATTTGTTTATTCTGTTGATTGCGAATTCTATGTTTAGAATAAGACAATTTTTTGAGCAATGTTCACATAAATGTTAAACTATAGGAAAATTCTATGTATCTAGAACTGAAGAATCCTGATTTAATTAATAAAATTTTAAGCCTTCGCCCCCCTTCTGACATGAGATTTCATATTTCTTACTCAATATATGAAAAATATATCAATTATTTGCACTAAACTAGTTTTCAACAAAAATGTTAGGGAATTTAAATGATTTAAAAGGATTGCTTCAGGTTCCAGCAATTTTCAAGTTTTTTTTCGAAATCCGTTAAAATTTTTTCAAACAACATCCAAAATTGACAAAATGGTAGTAATTCTGTGAATATATTAAGTTAATTTACTTAAAAAAAAATTTTTTTCTTCTAAGGAAAAAAAATTCCCTTTTTTTGCCAAGGCCACACCGGAGAAGGAAAAAATCGAGGGAACAACATTGTTTCTCCAACAAAATTATAGAAAAATTTCTCTTCATACTTCTATCTTGCGTTGTTTTTGATATTTTTTACGAAAATATAACATTTATTTTATTGAAATATTTTTTTTTTAACAATAAGATGTTATGGTGTCATAATAAAGAAAGGAAATTTTATTTAGTAGTCTGAACAACTCTTACATCCAACTTTTTCCTTTAGAGTAAATAAATAAATTAATTGAAATAAAAACAGTCAATTATCAAACCAAAACGAGAAATTTACGAGTTTAAACAAAAACTACGCATTCTATAAAAAAGTGATTATCAACAGATTTGTATATCTTTTCTGAATGCACAATTTTTATTCCTATCGTCTTTATTCGTAACTAATATATTTGACCATAAAATGGAATTTTTCATTATTTTTTTTATGCGATCAAAATTGGAATTTTCTTTTTTTTATATCGTGCGTTGTTTGGCTGAAAATGTTCATTTTCGTTTGTTCTTTTGAATTTTGCAAATGCTATAAATCTGGTCATTTGTTTTTCATGGAAAAAAGTCATTATGATTATTTGTTCGTCTTTCTGAATGCTACAAATGGCCCTTCATATAAATGTGAAATTCTAAAAAAAGCGGTCTCAAATATTTTGAAAATGCTCTAAGTTTGTGAATTTTTTCCCGAAATGGCTGCCTAATGTACAGAAACACTAACACATACAGACACACACATACGCGACAATCTGTTTTTCAAGTTCAGATAAATTTTCAACCAAGATGGTTAATTTTCTACCAAGAAATATTAATTTCCAATAAAATGTCTAAAATTATCCAACAAATACTAGAAATTTTAAAGAAATTTTCAACCTAATAATTAAATTTTCAACTAAAGAAATGAATTTTCACACAACAATGTTAATTTTATCATATGATTTTGTTGCAAAATAGAATTCTTTATTTTTAATAAAATTTGTCACGATTAAAACTAACAAAAAAATGCGTCTTATAAAAAAAGATAAAAATAAAATTTGCAGACCTTTTTGTGATGAACAATTTTACTTCTTAATATTTTGTTCGTATCTAATACAGTTTTGCTGCAAAATGGAATTTGATATTTTTAATCACGTTTTTCATAATTAACACAAAAAATATGAGTCTTATCAAGAAAATGGTCTAAAGAAATTTGTAGATCTTTTTAAAATGAACAATTTCACTTTTTACTTTTATTATTTTTTAAATGTTATCAGGCATCAAATATCAATGGAGACATTTTCAACTTCATTGAAAAAATAAGATAACAATATTGTGAAACTTGTGACTTTTTCACTATTCCACTAGTAAAATGATGAATCTTTATTATTTCATTATTGTCAGATACTCAATTATTAATTCAATTAGTAAAATTTTCACTAATTCACATATAAAGGTTCTCCTGAAGGCTCTCTTGTAATTCTTAAGTAAATATTATTTAAATCAAGAAATAAATGCTTGGAAGTACTAAATTATTCATTTTTTTCCCATTATTTTAATCTGTATCATCATAAAATTTTAAAAAACATGATTTGGCCGAAACTATTGAAGTATGTTGCCATTATTTACAATGCTTTAGCGAGGTAAGAAATTTGTTTAAATTCTGTTTTTGGGTTAGGAAAAACTAAAATAATGGTTTATATTCAGTTATGATTCTCTTATTTTTAACATTAGTTTCTTTTGCTGGAAACAGAAATTATTTTAATACTACATATTACTTAAAAAGTAATTTCAATTCTTGCAAAATTTATTGAATACATAGAGTTATTCAGTACGAAAATTCTCAGCAAATAAAATTAAAGTGTGATGGTATAAAAAATATTAATTTTCGTTTCAACAAGTTATGAAATTGTTTGTCTTCTCTCGCGTTCGTGACGAGCGGAGAAGAACTAACAAAGATTTCGTAATTGTGAAACAAACATTCATTTATCATTACTCAATGTTTGAAGATGTCGATCCGCTTTTGCTTCTAATTTAGAGAATTAAAAATGATTGCTCAATTTTTTTTAGTTGAGACCGCCGTAAAAGAAGGAGTCTAGCATAATAAATATTTTAAACAAATTCTATTATTGATATAATACAATTGCCAAAAACGTGACAAAAAACTTGAGAATATATGTTTGTCAGGACTTCCATCTTGTCATTTCTTATCATGAATAATTTTACATATATGATAACAGAAGCTTTCCTGTAAATAAGGTTTAAAAATTAATATATTTTCAAAAAATATCCATACCCCACTTTTCAGAAATTCGATTTTTTTTGCATGATAATATTTTTTTAACTCCAAAAGAGTTCTTAAGGTCTACAAAAGTAAATATATAAAACGGTTTGAAAGAATAAAAATATTGTATAATATAAAAACACGTTTTATATCAATTGTTTATCGAAGATGTTCGGATTGTGGCATTTGGACAATTATGCACAAATAAATTTTTCCTAAAAGAGTTCAATAAATATAAATTTTTATAATAATTTGGCGGTAATTTATAGTAACTCACCAATAATTATCTAAATGTTCTGGAAATTTAAAAAAATTTCAAATTGATGTCAGTTTGTACGTCACTAGTAAGAAATAGTGATTATATCTTACTTATCAAGAAAATTTAAAAACATGTTATTTTATATTTTCAAATTATTGGACTCAACCTCTAAACTTCTAATGCAATCATCTCACATTGAGAAATAAATACTAGAACTAAATATTTGTTAGATACTAACAAGGAAAGTACCCAAGGTGTACCTCACGGATTTTCTTCATTCTGTAATATGTTGTAATACATAAAAAAATAGCATACATGTATTTTTACTCGTTAATTCGTCGATAATTGGTTTTTCTCCAATATATCAAAACCAAAACGATATTTTTTAACCAAACAAATGTCTGCATATTTCTTAAAAAAGGACGCTCATCAGGACATATTTTTTCTGTCGACGGGTTGCAAGCCTTTTTTTTT
>CAKNWT010306739.1:3210-15215 GCA_932066315.1 Andricus coriarius | reverse complement strand
TCCATGCCATCGCGCGTACAAGAAAAATGTTCTCGCATTTACCTCATATCCATACAAGTCAGCTGTGACAGGCGTGGGACACAAACACGTAGTGCTCCAATAAACTCTCAACTGTATGCGATCTGTGAATAAGATGTGCCATCCAAAATAGTGTTATTTATTATAAAACCCCTTTATTTCTAAGTGGGAGTATGGATTTATGTGACGACTGTCACAGATGTCAAAAAAAAAATGTTTTTTAGGTGATGCCATGAGGTAATGCAATCCATCCATTGATGATGGCGTCATGAATTCATCCGGTGGTCCGCGCGGATCGGATCGGTAGCATGTACCGATCCTTCTGCAATGTTCACTGCACCACTATTGTAATCTCGGTTCAGTGAATTTCACATGTCTTACAGTATTTAATACTAGGGAATAGAGGTTTGATTTACTAAAGGATTGCCGCTTAATTCACCTTAATTTCACTGTGACACTTACGAAATTCTAAGTGATTTTGACATGTTCACACCTTCATTAAGAGCAGTTTTTACTGTTACGATTACAAGAAACACGTTACATTTCTTGATAAGTAAATAAAACATTTCTTTTTTCTGCGTGTACCCTTAAAAACGAAAGACACTTTTTTTGGGGATATATTTTGCTCGTGGTATTGCCGGGTGTTCTTTCTTCAAACGAAGTGTATACTTTTTAAGCTTATTCTTTCTAAATTTTAAGGTACACAGTTTTTATGAAGGAGTATATTTTTATGAATTAATTTCATGTTCGAGCTTTTATAAATGAGAAAAATTACTTTCAAATACTTAGAAAGTGCTTTTTCACTTGAAACAATTAAATAGCATTAGTGTTTCGTAATTTTAAGATAAATATAGAAGAATCCATTCACCGCAACTGAAAATATTATTAAACGAAGTGCTTCGTCGTCCCGAAATTCGGGATAGTAGTCATATATTTCTCATTAGCTTTTTTATTCCTTGCCCTTTTCCAACTTCCGTAATTTTTCGAGACAAATAGACACAATCATTATTAAAATAAATTCCTAATCGTGTTAACATTTTTATAACACTTGATGTGCTTTTGCGTGTAGCATAAACAGTTCGGCAGTGTGAAAACATGTATAAAATGTACATCGTGAGGCATAAATTAATTTGATCGAATCAGCATCTCTTTTGTAATTCAGGAAACAATATAACATACTTAACAAGGGTCTATGAAGGTCGATTAAACGGTTTTCCTCTATAAAGCTATATCTGGTACACGCCGCGGTCTTATCGTAGTATCATCGGTAGCGGGCGTCGAGACGCCTCATTTGCAACAGTTTACCGTCCCGTCCGTTCGTCCGTCGAGTTTAATGATTAATACTCCGGGCGTATGGTAGGCTGCTTAAGACACCCTCTTTAACAAGAGGTTAAAGCCCAGCAGCAACTTCCGGTTCGCGTGGTTTACATTCGCGAGTAGTCACCCGGAAGTAGTGAGAGGCACCCTCGTCAAATAAACTCCAGTGAGGGCACATGTTCTCAACTACTGCACTCGTACGCTTCGTGAGTATTTGTCACAGTCGTGATGCAGTCGCCTAAACCCTAAACGCTTCAGCGCAGTGAACCCCGATTCTCCAAAAGCCGCCCCAGACATTGAAAAGCGCAAAGCCACCGAAAGCCGACTTTACGCCCGAATTGTACGAGTATCACAACATAACCTTTGTAGCCCAGCCATATGTTCTCTTTGCGGTTTTTAATTTTTCAAGCAGCCGGCGTGTCGCTGCCAATTTCTTGGAAGCTACCAATTATTTGAATTGGTATTTCCTACTTTAAAACTATATTATTGTATGGAAATTAGAGAATTATTTAACTAATTATTCGTATTCATATTCCTAATTTATTTAATTTGTTTAATCGTATAGATTTTTATTTTTATTCATTGGACTATTCGGTTCATGAATAAAAAGCGATTTTTGTTATTTATTGTAATATCGGTATAATAGAACAGATCATAAGATGCCTTATTTTGGATTTTTTGAAATGCTTAGTCAGAAGTTTCATTGTCATGGTTCAATACTTTTTGTGTATTTTCCCCAGATTTAAAGAAAAATGTTTAGTTGTTAAAAAAGCAGTTATGCCGAAATTACGAGATTATCTTTTTTTAAGTTTTTTTTTCAATAAAAAACATTTTACCCTGAACAATGCCGAATAAGCTCTAATTCCTTGGTCTCTTGTATCATTATTTTTAGGATCATAAAGAATCCACTGCAAACTTTTCATTGTTTGAAGCTTCGGCAGAGCTAACACGGGATCAACAAAAATATTTCTATTCAAAACTATCTTCATAGTAGGATAACAGATTCCTACCCAAGGATTTTCTTCTCTATGGTTTAGTGTATGTTTAAGAACAAACTATGTCATATAACAAAGCATGTCAACATATACTCACAGTTTGAACAAAGGTTCCAATGAAACAGATGACTGCTGATTGTTGATTATTTTTAAAATGAAGTTATTTTTTCCCTAAATCTGTCAATTTCGCCGTGATCAATCAAATATTATTTATAATTAAACTGTTACAATTTTTAGAGCTATTAAAATAAAAGATTCTTTGTAGGAGTTGAAATGATAAAAAATAACCAATTTATATAGTGGCAAACCTAACTTTAAATAGTTAATTTTTATGAAACTGTAAGTTGAGACTATATTGGACATATGAGGCGAAACTTGCAATTCCACGAAGAAATCAATACGAGACTCGCACCTGTCGGAAATTTGCATATGCTGTTATCGATGCCATGTGGTCCATGTTTAATGTGTAAACCCTAACGTCCCACCCTAATCACCTTTCGCACTACTCAGAATGATAATTATGTTTCCTCGACATGCATTGGTAATCCAATTACGTATCGACAAACACGCGAAGCTTGTTTATTTGGCGTTAGGACTGGAAGCTAAAGTACGAAGTTTCATCGCCCCTTTTCTTTTCCTTTTTTTATTTATTTATCTATATCTTTACGTTTTTTAGAGGAACAAAATTTCAAACGAGTCCTGTCATATCACTTATCGCGAATTTCCAGAATTAGCATTGCTTGATTATTTTTTTAAATTCTGTATGCAAATTTGTTCTAACGCTTTAAAATCATTGAGCAATCGATTTTTCAATAATTTCAGTGTTAAGGGGAGTCACATCGCCATAATGTTCGACAAAGAAGTTGTTAGTCTTAATCGTCCAATATTTTAAAAATAATTTGCTATATATTACTACAATCTTGGTTGTGATGTTAATTATTCATTTTTTTTTAAATAAAAACAAAATTTGTATAAATAGAATAAACTGTAAAATGATGGATCACTTAAGGAAATTTTTATGTTTGACAATTTGTAAAACCCACTATTAGCATCAAAACAAGATACTAAAATACACAGATGTATAGCAACTTTATTAAAGATTCAATTTACCATAGTAAGTTAGGCGTAAAAGTAGTAGATAGCACTTTTGACCAAATCGAGTGCGATGCGCGAGAAACGTGATGAGAATGTGTTCTTCAGAGCCGAAGGAGCTTTAACAAAAGAGAATTCACAATCACCAAATTACAGTTGTCGATGCTTTGACCTTTACATTGAAAATATTTGTGCACAAAGCGAGCCGCGCGCACGGCGCGCGAAGAGGATGTGCCCGCGCAGCGGGCAGATTTTTTTCATATACGTTTATTGCATATCTTAAATAAACAAAGTTTACGTAAAACTAGGTATTAGTTTTATGTAAAATTTGACGTGAAAAATCGAAGTAGATGATATCATTTTGCACCAAAGTTCAGGATAATATTTTCTTAAAACCTTAATATTTTCTTAAAACCTAAGACTTACCACACAAATAGCATATTATAAGCATGGAACCATCAAACTGATAAGCGAGATAGCAATTTTTTAAATATTTATTATTGTTATTATACAGGGTGTCACATAAGTCCCGGGATGGCTGAATATTTCCTGAGGTAAGATATTTTTCAGGGAGGTCAAGGTCATTCTTAAAGTAACTTTCAACGAGGAATTTAATGATGACCTTTATTTTGATCTTGTCGATGACCTTCAACGTGTTTCCAAGGTCAACCTTGTTTTTTTTAATGGAAAACCCCTTTTTTACATCAGCAATCGATAGAGCGGGAAAGTTTACGTTCAAATATGTACCCAGGTCATACATAGGTACATTTTAACCTTGAAGGTCACTCTAAGGTCATTTAAACTTAAACAGGGTCTACATTTCTCTGGCAATAGAAGCTTTTAAATTTTTTTTGTAACGAGCAAAGTTACTAACTTTAACAAGGCGTATTCAGTAGTGTCCTTAAGCATGATTAAGCATGATGATGATTGGAAGCCCCCTTTCAAGGTTAGAATGTACCTATTTATGGCCTGGGTACATATTTAAACGTAAAGTTGCCCGCTCTATCGATTGCTGATGTGAAAACGTGGGCTTCCATTAAAAAAAAATTGACGTTGAAAAAACCTTGAAGATCGTCGTCAAGATCAAAATGAAGGTCACCATTGTATTCCTCGATGAAAGTTACTTCAAAAATGACCTTGACCTCCCTGAAAAATATCTTACCTGAGGAAATATTCAGCCGTCCCGGGACTTTTGTGACACCCTGTATATTAATTGCTATCTCGCTTATCAGTTTGATGGTTTCATGCTTATAATATGCTATTTGTGTGTTAAGTCTTAGGTTTAAAAAAAATATTAAGATGTTAAGAAAATATTATCCTAGACTTTGCTGTAAAATGATATCATATACCTGTTCCCAAATTACTGCAAAAAATGAGGATAGTTATTGGAAGTCTGTTCTTGACCTTAGTAGTTTTTCATAATATTATTGGTAAATTTAATAATATATATTATCGTATAATTTAAAAAAAAAAACTTCAATTCAATAGCGTTCAAAGCCACCGGAGGAAAAACGCCCGCAAGGAGTTTCATCTCATATCCACCTCTTTTCCGTTCCTTTCCATCCCCTTCCATTCAGACTCCTCCTGAGCCAACCTAATTTTCCCTAAGTGGAAGACGTCGCAATGTGACTTTCATTTGGAGGCAGAAGATTTTCGTAAAAACTAACGTTTTGTCACAATTCTTCATTGCAGCTTAAATTTAAGTTTTTGCCAATATTATGTTTTAAAAATTTCACCTAATGCCTATTTCTTTCTATCTCTGTATCTAAAACTTTTGTTTTAATAAGTTACGAATATGTGAAATTAAAACTTTTTCCACGCAACGAACCAAAAGTTTTTCCAAAATACTATGTGTACAAATTTCCTTGCCGGCGTTTTTACTGTGTATAACTGACACTTTCCCTAGGATAATAGTGAAGTAGTGTAATACATCATTTTGGTTTTTCTTTAAGTCTCCTTTTAGAATAATACTTTTTTATACAAGTGCAAGAAAGCGGACTCTTGTCGAAATTTGTGGAGCTGGCAGCTCGTGCTGAAGGCAAGTACTATGAACATCACACTCTTTGTCGAATTTCCACTTATCCGCATGTGTGTCACATTTCGTCACATATGATGTTGATAGTAAACAGTAAACAAAAAAAACTTTTTCAGGCTTATAAAGTGCGTTGAAAGTGGTTTAAAAAACAAATTGGCTAGAGACACCGAAAATATATGGTGAAAAAACGCCACTTTCGGCTCACTTTACAATCACGAAAAGGGGAACTTTTTTGCACTTATTACAACAAAAATAATTTTAGAAATCAAAAACAGCCTAGCATGAAAAGTTTCATTTTAGGTTTCTTGTAACTTTACTAACTTTCATAATTTTACATCTGTTTACAAATCTGTCACAATTTCTACAAAATGGGTATGTTTTCTAGATTTCCCTAAAATGGGACAAAGCAGCTAGTTTTTGGAGTTTTTTACAATAAAGCACAAGAAGGAATTTAAATTTAGTATTGATGCTTCTAATATACAGGGTGTTTTTTTTTAACTTGAGACATCGAAATATCTCAAGAAATACGACTCTCGGAAAAGCGACTTTGAACAAATTTACCCCGCTTCACCCCCTCAGGAGGCAGGGAGGGGGGTAACATTGTAGTATCAAATGGGAACCCCAATTTTTATCACAGATTGAGATTCTCCTTCACGAAATAAATAAGTTTTATTCGAAAAATTTTGTTCGATTCGCGAAAAAAAAACCCACCCCCCATGTCTCCTAGGGGGTGGGGTGGGGTAAATTTTGTTCAAAGTCGCTTTTCCCCCTCGAAAATAAAAAGTTTTCATTACCGATATTTTTTTCATAGGATGCGCATGATTTTAAGATATTTCGATGTCTCAAGTTAAAAAAAACACCCTGTATAATGTCTTATCTGACCCTCTTTGATACTATGAAGCACAAAAATAAATTAAATTCATAAGCAGCTATCTATCATCCCTTAAACTTAACCAAATTTTCAAACCTGAGAATCTTATATGAATGCACTTTTTATTCATTATAACTATAACCAAACTGCACCAAACAGGCTTATCTTACAATTTGTTATTCAGAGAAAGAGATAATTAATTATAAAAAATAATGTTGCGGGTGAGCTGGTTCTTCCACATGCTCCGCTTAGCCTCATTCTTCGGTTCAAAAAAATATAATTTATAACATTTCCAAAACTCTGTGAATATCGAAATTTTGAAACCTATTTTTATCCCGCGAAACCTGAGAATATTGATAGATCTATTTAATCAATTAATTAATTAATTAATGACTAATTGATTTTACAAGAAATTCTGTTAACTATGATGTAAAAGAGAATGCATTTCCCTACTACCGATGTAGTTATTCTAAATTTTATTTTGTATATTCAAATTTATCCATTTTTATTTCGTCTTATAGAATGAAGTTCATCTTCCGTGCCATCACTCCCTCGAAATCCTGATATAATTCGTGACTTTCATATTTACGCACATCTACATTGTGTCCAATATCCGCATAATTGACGGAGTTCATTATCGTTTAGCAGACAGTGAACACCTCGTACACAGAATATATGTAAATGGTATTATTCGTCCAATATATGGACATGATGGGGAACAAGTTCTAGTTGAAAAAATTGACAACCAAAATATCCCAGTGGATCCAACATTAAAGCGACTGTACGCTCCTTATTTCGTTTGGGCCCTCGCGCCGTTGCTAAAAAAACATACACGGACGCGTACTCGTCAGGATATCGAAAGTGATTCAGAATCATCTTCTGATGTAGAAGCACCTTCTACTCCATCCAATAGGCGACAGAGAACACATTAATTCAATGCGAGATTCAAGGGAGGAAAAATAGAAACTTATAAAATAAAATATCAGTTGTATAAGCAATTAAAAATTAGATTGCTTATAGGACTCTCAATGTAGTAGTTATATGTACAGTGTACACTGACAAAACTGCTTTGTTAAAGCAACAACAACTTTTTGTTAGAATTTGTGGAAACAAATTTGTTGTTTGTGCTAGCAGGATTTTTGTTATTTCAAAGAAACTTATATCGAGTTCTTGATGTTGTTTTTTTTTGACTCAGCAAAAGTTGTGTTAAAATAACCAAAATTTTCTCCGGATAAAAAAAATGTAATTGAACGCCAATAATAACGAAATTTTGTTTTTTTAATTCAAGAAAGAAGCTTTCTCAGTTTGGTTGTTTATTACTATTTCTATATCATTTTAATACGGCTTCCGATAAAATATTATACTTTGCACTGATACAAATTCGTACTAATACTTTGGCACTATTTTTTTTCTGGTCCTTATAGAGGGCTACTCACGTATTAGCCTTAGAGCTAAGTATTTCGTTCAATTTGAATGTTTAAATTTATAACGGATAATTAAATTTGAGTTATAACATACAAATACACATGCGACGATATTTAAATTTGTGAAATTTGATTCATTACTGCGTACTCGGATTCTACTAATTTTTAATTAGAGAAAAGTGAGATACTAAAGTTTAGTATAGAAAATTACTAATTCCATCGTGGAAAACTACTTCAAAATGGAAAAGGTTACTAAAAGAAAGCGAAAATTTTAATAAAATAACGCGATTGTGTAAATATTAAAGTTAAGGAGACCGTAGATCAGGGAAAACCCGGAAATCAGGGATAAGTCAGGAAATTTTGTTGGTCAGGGAAAGTCAAAGAAGAGTCAGGTTTAAAGAAAATGGCAAAATTCAGAGAATTTCGTTAAGAAGGAAAGGATGATCAGAGCGGCCACACAGTAACTTTAAGTCCGTTTTTTCAAATCACTTTTTAGTCACTTTTTATATGAAAAGATCACTGTAATCACTTTTCTTTCAATAAATTAACCCACGGGCTAACAACTTTTGAATTCATATTTATATGTAATTCTGAAGTTTCTTAAATTCTTTTGAAATATTTTAGAGTATTTTAAAAGATTCCAAGAAATTTTTAATAGATTGCACTAATTTAAAAAGATCTCAAAGGATGTTATAGATTAAAGGGTATTTTTAAAAATTCCAACGAATTTTCAAGAGCTTTAAAAAGTTTAAAGGGATTACAACAAATTTCAACAGATTTTAAATATTTTAGGGAATTTAAAAAGATTTCAAGGCGTTTTCAAGAGATTTAACAATGTTAAGGGATTTTCAAGGATTTTAATGATTTTAAGGGATTTGAGAAAAAAATTTCATGTGGTTTTAAAGAATTTCCTAGAATGTCGGAAGATATGGAACGATTGTACGGGACCTATGGGTTTCAACATATTTAACCAGATTTCAAGGGATTTTATCAGATTTCCGTGGATTTCAATAATTTTAACGGATTTTAAAAGCTCTTAAGGTATTTCTATAATTTTTCACAGGAAATGAGGGCTTTCATAGGGTTCCGAAGTAAAGAAAATTTTATAATATTTTTTGCAATTAATTTTAAATCATTTGGAATCCACCCTGACTGAATGTAAATTCATTCAAGTCTACTCAATTAAATGGATTGTTTTTACTTTTTTTTTAATTCATCTTGAAACTTATCAATTTAATTGAACTTTTCTAATTTTCCTTAGATTTCTCTAAATTCACTCTAACTTTACTGAAATCAGTGGAATTTTCACAATTTATAAATTTTCTTTCTAATTCATTTCACATTCTTAGGAACTTCAATAATATTGTTTTGAAGGCTTATGAATCGAATTCTTTTGAATACTTTTGCATTCAAAAGAACATTAGTCACATTATTAATGCACATGAGTGACTTTCGCTTACTCTTTGGGTATAAATAGGTTACTTTTTAATTTTTTTAAAAGTAAATTAGGCTGTGGCAGCCCTGAGAATAATAAATAAAAAAAATTATCAATTTAGATTAAAAATGTTTTTATTGCATTCATAACAGATTTTATATTAAAAACGTTACAAGATCAGAATTTTGTTCTTTAAACAATAATGATCAGGAAAAATGAAAAATTAGTCAAGGATAAATCAGGGACAATACTTAAATGTTATACTATTTCATTAGTCAAACAGTCAATTACTAATTCAATTAGTGAAATTGTCACTATTTCAGATATAGATAATATTCAGAAAAGTCAGGTATTCGTTTAAAGTATAAAAAATATCTGTTTTAATAAATCTTTGATAAACTCTGTTTATGGTTTACATTATTAAATACATAATTTAATACAGTCATTCGAAGTGACATATAGTTCGGAATACACTAACCATCTTCGAATTTACAAAAAAAAAAACCTTTTTAAATAATACTTAATATCCTATATACACTAAATCGAGTTAAATTTTGGCAAATAGCAAAATTCTAAATCTAAAATTTGCATAAATTTAAAGACTTCTTCTTTCTCGAACAAATAATGAGCGTCTTAACCATAAAGCCTCAAAATTGATAGCAGTAAATTTTGAAAGCATAGTGCTTGAAAGTGTTAAAATTTGAGTATTTTTCAGAGGACAAGAGCCTCTCGAAACTTTCGTAAAACGATCAAAAGTTGGTTAGTTTGTGGATCGAGTTAACTCGGACTTTATAAAAAGTGCGTTGATGATCACGTTGTCTAAGCTTAAAGCTACTCTGGGAAACGCTGGCTTTTCTGAATTCAAGATGAGTTTCTATCGAGGTGGAAACTTGCGCCGTGCTAGACTTTGAAGATTTCGATGAGATGACGTCAGCTAACTACGGCGCGGCGCGGCGGGACGGCATGCAGGTGGTATAAAGAGACGAAAAAGAGCCGCGAGTATTATCGCGCTAAGTAGCTATCTGGATGCGGACCAGCCCGATGCTGGAAGCGATTCTCATTTGTTTCCCCTTTTTAATCCAGCAACGAAAGCTTTCGGAGTCGAGCTTCGTTTCCTTTTCTGGTCCCGACGAGAAACTCCCAAACGTCTAGCATTATTATTGAAACATCCTAGTTCTCTAATCAGGAGGAGCTCCGTTTGCGATTATGCATATTGAGACGCAAAAAGACCCAACCGCCCTTGCAGGAATAGAGAACAATAACTGAAATGGAAAAATACAGGAAACCGGTTTTTTGTTGTAAATGTAATGAAAAAAATGTTTGTTTGAAATAGCTTTGTTTGATTTAAACAAAACTTATATTTCAATTTACCCAATTTTCTTCGATTCCAACCAATTTTATTTTATTCACACAAAATTTCTTAAAATCAAACATATTCTTCGTCAAACTCAAGTATATTATTTCTTTGATATAGGGTCAAAGAAATATTGGTTTCTTTAAACGTAGCTTTTGTTCAATGCTTATCTATTTCGTTTCATTCAAATAAAGTTTGTGAAATTGAAATAAAAAATTGTTTGATTCAAATAAACCGAATTCAAATCAATTTGTTTCTTAGAAATTTAAATCCATCATTTTTCTCAGGGTAAGATTCTCCAGATTTATTTCAATTTGATAGCCTTAATAGTTGTACGTTCAAATTCATCAATATTAAATAATTAGAAAAAGTATCTATTCGTCCAGCTTTTTCGACGAAGAGCCCTGGCGGAGATGACAGATCCTCCTTCACTTTAAGATAGTTGTTGTGCCAAAAATCAGATCACTGGAAAAAATAGTTTTTCTACGATTTCAAGAATCAAACTACAGTCAAACTCTAATTTAACGTTCCCGAATTTACCGTTTCCGAGAATTCACACAGCGCCGCAGGTTGGCTTGTCAGGAGCTGCGCGGGGTGTGTTTACCGCTTCCGAGAATTGACGCCACGCCGTGGGTAGGCTTGTCAGGAGCTGCGCGGGGTGGGCGGGGTACGCTAAATCAAGTTCACTTAGGGTAGGTCAGGTCTAACGACAGCCCCAAAACCGACGTTAAATCAGAGTTCGACTGTAATATTATTGATGTCAATTCAACTATTCAATTATTTTTAATGAAAAAAATTTCAAACTTACAAACAACATTTATTTTAACAATGTTTTTTGTAATTGAATTGTGTTGTCACTTTTTGCCAACCATTGATAAATGGTTGAATTTTAATAAATGATGGCTTATTTTTTGTGGTAAACTTTTCATACAAAAACTATTATTAAAATAATTCTTTTTTATAATTATTCAACTTTTCTCATAAAAAATATGTTTTTTTATTTCATAAAACATAACCGATAATATAATTTCGATTCTTAGAAGCATAGAAAACTTTTTTTCCAAGTACCCGATTTTTGGTAGACAATTACCTTAAAGCTGGAAAGTTCCAGCTCCACAAATCCAGTTTTCAAGATTTTCGCTACTTGTCTTAAAAAGCTGGAAGTTTAGCCATGGTCTAAGAAAAAAAACGTTCGAAATTTAAATTGAAAGTGTTCAATAATAACTGAAGCGATGAAAGGTAAACGGTGATATAGGTTTATTCAATCTAATTTTACAAGCAGAAAATCTTTTTAGAGAAACAATTGAATCCGATCAAGTAAATTATAATTTTTTTTAGGCGAATGGATCATTTTAATAACAATCGCATCTAAATGAATAACATGAGAATGTTACAAGGGGCCATTCATTAATTACGTAATGGCGATTTTGACCATTTTTGACTCCCCCGCGCCCACGTACGGAT
>CAKNWT010306735.1:842-16700 GCA_932066315.1 Andricus coriarius | reverse complement strand
CACACGATAATTTCCAGATGAGATAGTAAATCTAGTTTTCCAAAGAGGCATTAATCTCTCTATGCATCTCACTATGTGTGGATGCACCTTCAAGCTTTCCAACAGACAGATGATAAGTCTATGAGAGGTTGAATCGAAAGCTTTCCGGTAGTCAATCCAGGCCATTGATAGGACGCGTTGATGGGCTGCAGCGTCTTTGCAGACACACCTGTCAATTAGCAGGTTCTCGACAGCCTGCTACACCTTTTTTCGAGCCACGTTGTTCGTACATCTCACGCCACACAGGCTTAATTCGCCGAACAATCCTGTTGTTTAGGACAGCTGTAAAGATCTTATACAGCGTGTTCAGACAAGTTATTGTACAAGTACAAGTACAAGTATATATATATATATATATATGTATATGTTGGAAAGCTCTATGGACTCGTGAGAACGTCTACTAATAGATATTTAAGGGTCCTTTGAAGAGTGTTGAGGAAAGTGAACACACATAAAGGAGACGGCATGTACGCATTTTCGTTGCAAGAAAGTCACAGTTTCTCAAGAAAATCAGTCTAGTCTGTATTACGATTCTATAATTCCCAAATTTAAAGTTAATTAAGAGTGATTGATAAGAAGAGAAAGTGAAGTGCCCCAAATTTAAAAGAGGATTCAAACTGCTTAATAAAAAAAGTAAGTGAAGTGCAACATAGTGAATCTGTCGTTGGTCAGGAATCCACGAAAATGCACGTACCTATGTAATTTTTGTGTTGCACAACAGGTATGTGATGAGTGTATGGATGATCCTGATCCAAATGTACGGTGTAAATGGTGTGGTTGTCAGACAGTATATTTTCAATGAAGATCCGGTTTCTGAGTTCACGAAATTTGCCACGCGAAAAATGAGACATTTCACGGAAACCGTTTGTATAGCTTATAATTCTAAAGGGTTTGATGCTCAATTTATTTGGAGTCATCTAATTAAAGAGAAAGGGCTTAGAAATCCACCTGAGATTATTTTAAATGGGACTAGTATCATTTTGATGAAGGTAAATCAAATGCGTTTTATGTACCGTTTAATTACCTTCAGCCATCGAATGGTTATTAGCCTTGGAACGTGAATTGGACATTGAACTTATTCATGCCGGCAGGATACGAGAATTTAGATTGCCAGAGGGCTTTCTAGTCGATGGCTATTATGAAAATAAAGCAGTCGATAGAAAATTAGTTTACCAATTCCATGTTTGCTATTGGCATGGTTGCCCGGAATATTTTTTATTGAATCGGGATAAAAAATTACGTTTGGATAAAAATTCAGAATCGCTGAATGATCGCTTTGAACGAACAAAAGCTCAAACTGACCGTCTTCGCTCATTAGGGTATCAGGTACTCGAAAAGTGGGAATATTCCTTTGACATGAAAAAAGTTCAAAATGATGATTTACGCAGTTTTTTAGGGTAGTCGAGAAGTGGGAGTATTCCTTTGATATAAAAAAGTTTAAAATGATGATTTACGTAGTTTTTTAAAAGACCATCCACTTTTTATGACCAAGCATTGAATCCTCGAGATGCATTCCATGGAGGTCGAACAGATAATACATTTTCGTATTATGAGGCTAAGGTAAAGTGAAAATGCCATATCTTGATGTTTGCTCACTTTATCTATTTATTTCTAAATATTTAATTGTTTATTGTTAAATAAAATAATTTGTATCCAAAATTAATGTAATTATAGATATCATCTATTTTCATCGGAATCTAGAGATAGCATATCTAAGTTTAGTAAAAAATAATTTTTTTTTATCATTAACGACATGGAACGAAAGTCTCGGTCAGGTCCCTGGATTTTTGCAGCATAAGCCGAAGGCTCGAAGCATGAGGCGGTGGTACGCGCACGAGCCAAGCGAGTGTGAAAACGTAGACGAGTGCTTCGAGCCGCAGGTGAATGATGCAATTACACGAGTTAGCAATCACCTATGCGCACGTGTATCACACGCTATTTTTTGCAAGGCCCGTCCACAAAACTTGTGTTAGGAAAAGTTAACGAAAAATACTAATTTTATATTGCATAGAGTGGAGTTAAGACACTCCGTTTGATGCCCCAAAACGAAAAAATTAGTCAAAGTAGGCGCCGAGCGCCTACAATGAAGGGTTTCGTAGTCTATTAAGACGTTAATTTGATTCTTAACGGAATCTTAACATTTGCTGTGTCAAATGTAGGCGCTTGTGCCTTTTGTACGACAGACGAAAATGGCTACGAAATCCTAAAAACAAAACTTGAATCATTAAAAGATTTTTTCAAGTTAAAACTAAATTTATTTCAAGAAGATACCAACACCAGTGTTTAAAGTCACCTATGCCAGTGTCTAAAGTAACTCATCTCGAAAGTGGGCATGCGCAGCTTTTTCACTAGTGTCTAAAGTATGCAATCTTCAAACAGCGCATGCGCGAAAATTGTTTCGCACACAGTCTGATCAAATAAGGTCCTTCAGGTACCATTTAGAAGAATGAAAATGTCAAATTTTTCGGTGGGTGTTGCAAAAAATGTATGTAGGTGGATTTTCACCTTTTATACTTGCACCAATCATTGGCGGTTTAATATCTAAGTTATTTAGTGGCTCATCCTAAATTAAAACCATTTTACCAGAAAATATGGAGTATGCTAGAAAAATGGCACTTATCCCAATTGAGCACGTGGATAAAATGCAACACCAAATGCAAACTTTTAAGCAACCAACTGTAAGCACTAATGATGCACAGATTATACCCTCAATTCCCGGGTTAACTAAGTAAGCACCTGGTAATAATCTTGGTAGACTTGATGCCGAAATGTATAGGCAGGTGTTAGAAAAATTTCTCTTCTTTGTTGATAAGGATGAAAAACCCCGTACTGATAATTAAGACCAAAATTAAGTCACAGACAATCAATCATCCAATGGAGAATTTCTACCTTTAGAAGCCATTACAGCATCAGTGCCTAAAACTTCTCAGGCAATTAGTATTTTATTTCTCAATTATATAAGAAGACCGAATATTACCAGCAGAATAAGATGGGATAAAAATGGTTCAGTTTTTATTGACGAACAACGTATTGAGGATTCAAATATTACAGATCTCGTTAACGATGCATTAAGACATATAAAAAAATTCGTTCCATCTGGTAGAGATTAGTTCGCTCATATCTTTCGAGAGCTTGGTATACCACGAGAACTCGTGAAAAATAGAGCCTCCTGGAGAGTTCAAACAGATAAACAGCTGGAGCAAGACATCAGTGATAGAAGAAACTCTACACTTCACCCCCTTATAACAGACGATGAAAGTACAGACAAGGATGGTGCTTCACATAGACTTCGAGGAACTTCAAATACAAGAACTCGAGCAAGGAGTCGTAGCAGAATTAAAAAAGATAAAGGACACAGTCACCGTGGATCGGGATTAATAAAATAGTATCAGTCTTTTATTTTAAGGTAAAACTGTTAGAAAAAATATATTGCGACCCAAGTCATTCGGCCTCCTACAGTGGTGCTGAAAAAATAGTTCGTGCTGCGCGAGGGAAAATATCTAGCGCGAAAGTGCTTGAGTGGTTAAAGTCACAAGATACATTTACGAAACATAGGCCTATTCATAGAAAATTTCAAAGATTACATTATAATGTTAGCTTTATTAATAATGTCTGGGAGGCTGATTTAGTTGACCTACTATGCCTGTAAACTTACAATAATAATTATACTTTTGCTTCCTCGTAGAGGAAGATTTGTAATGTTAACATTTTCCAACAATTTTTAAATCATTTAATTAAAACTTCATGTATAATACAATGTTCTAAGCAATTTTCCGGATGTGTGTGTGTGGATGTCACACTTTTTTGTTAACACGATAACTTGAAAAGGTTTGCAGATAAATTAATGAAATTTGGAGGGCTTATTTTCACCACTAATATCTTGAACCTGACAGAAGGATTTCTGAAAATACTTGTTGCATTTTTTTAGCACTTAATAATATTTTGAAAATCGGTTTTTTATAGCAAAACTTTTTTCATGGACATGATTCAAAGTTGCTGCAAAAATATAAAAGATTCATTGGTTCGAGACGAATCGATTGACCTATAATATAAATACATTTTATCAAAGAGTAGGGAAGTTATGGTAATTTATATTATATTAAAAATATGTTTTGATAGTAACAATTCTCTCATTCTCATAATTCAAAGTTGATGTGACAATAGAAAAGATGTGTTGATTCGAGACAAGTCGATGGACTTCAAATTTAAAAACATTTTAAAAATGAATGCTGATCAATTCTACCTTAGGGGTCGTGCATATAATACGTAACGCGTTTTTCTTTTGTTTAAATAAAGACAAAAATAAAATTGCCATGTAGCCAAAAGGGATACAACAATATAAACAAAAGAAAAACGCGTGACGTATTATGTGCACGATCCCTTATTTTACCAAGCAATAGTAGTATGATATTTTTTCCCGCGAATAGCGCTTTCAAATTTATAACACAACTACCACATAATATTCGGTTGCAAGGACAGTGGGTATTAGCTCTCACAGAAATACAACTTCCTAGCATATCTCTTCATGCGAGACAAGATAATTAAATTGAAAACCGCATTACCCTTATGAATGCTGGGAATGACGGGCCTACAGTCCTACAATTTGATGGTAATATTAAAAATAGAAAATCCATTGACAATGGTATTGACCTTTCTCACAAATATAAATTGCCTATTGCAAAATATAAAATAAATGAAAATATGAGAGAAAAGTTTGAAGATTTAATAGAACTTCTAGTAATCTATGAAAAGTTAGAAGATGAAGCAAAGAGTTTTATGTGGAAAAAACCCCTAGTAAAGTTCTTTGAACCTGGCCTTTATATAGATATTGAGTATCTTTTAAATACTCTAAACAGTCTTCCAGAATTAGGTCAACACATTAAATTTGAATATGACAAATTCAAAAGCAGCTACGTACGAATACAAAAACAGTGTGCAAAATTATGTCTGACGACTGATAAGCATTTGTTGGTACTTAGTGATAAATTATCACGTTTACTTAGTTTTGCACCTAATAATCTACTTCCAACTGAAAATAATGAGTATACTGCTAGACATCCACCTAGTCTAGCTAGTGCTGTTCAAGATAAATTATTTGTTGACTGTAATATTTGTGAACCACGCGTTACTGGTGGTGTAAAAGCACCACTCTTACGTACTGCTTCTATAGATAAAACAGATTACTGTTTTGGTAAACACAATTCAGTAATTTTTCATCACCCCACTACATACCAGTTCTTCACATGGGATTTTCTAGAATTGAAATTAATATAAGAGACCACGTTGGTTTGCCAATACCATTTGAGTTTAGTACGCTCACAGCTACACTTCACTTTAAACGTATTGACTAGATAGAGATAAGAAAGAAAAAAATAATGAGTCAATACACCGAATATTACGCCTCACAAGCAGGTGGAGGTAGTAGTGGAGTAATTCCCCAGATCTCCCTTTCTTGACTAGAGGAGCTCGAGTTGTCGGAAAAGAAACTCTTAGGGCCGGTATGAATGTTATGAATGACTTGGATACGAATATTCCACTTGAAAACTCATTTAAGAATCAGTTTGGAGAATCTGGTCAGAATTTGAAGCGACGTGCTATTGATAAAATTGTTAATATTATGAACGGTTCTGGTTATAAGAACATTAGGAAGAAGCAAATGGTTCAGTCGATTTCTAATCGCGATGCACTCAAGGTCGTGAGTCGAAATCCTATTAATAAAAGAAAAAATAAAACCTCCAAAAAATGAAAAAGCGTGGTACGGTGAAAAGATAGAAAGCTACAAAAAATAAGAGAAAAACAAAGACTACAAAAAAGTGTGTAAAGCATAAAAATCAGAAACATCCTATTGATGATATAATTGGAAATCACCGACGACTTGCCTATAGAATTCGTCGTTCCTTGTCATGGGGATGACTACATTGATTTGGCTCACACAATGCTAAGTCTTAAGGTGAAACTAATAACACCCCCTAGGCCTGCTGCAAATGCAGCACAGTTGGATAAAGTTGGTCTTGTAAACAATCTACTACATTCCTTATTCAATCAAGTGGGTGTCTATTTCAATCATGAAGTACTATTCTTATGCTTATCGGGCATACATTGAAACTCTATTTAACTATGGTCCTGCTGCTAAAAACAGTCATCAGACTACCTCTCTTTGGAAAAATGGATGATATTGATACTAATGAGAGATTAAAATCTCGCCAAAAATATTTAAGTGCTGGTAAATCTATTGATCTTATTGGAAACCTACACTGTAACGTTTTCAACCAAGATAAATTTCTTATCAATGGTGTAGAATTGAGACTTCGTCTAGTACGCTCACATTGTTTGTTCTGCCTCATGGATAGCGCCAATGGCTATAGTACAAATATTGAGGATTCCTCACTAGTTGCACGTAGAGCAAAAATTAGTACCGGTATTCTAATAGCTCATGCAAAAGTTCTATCTCATGGCACTGCAAAATACCATATTACACGTGTCGAGGTAAAAGCTTTGACTCTACACTCGGGCATTCACGCTGAAATGCTTGATAATGTTATTCTCGGTCGAATGCCAGAGAGAATAATAATTGGTATTGTGGAGAATGATGCATTTAATGGAAATGGAAACAAAAATCCTTTCAATTTTCAAAATTATAAAATTAATCATCTCTCGCTTTATGTTGATGACACCCAAATACCGTGCAAACCACTACAGCCATAATTTGGGAATAAGAATTTGTATGTCGAAGCTTATCATACGCTATTTAGCGGAACTGGTATCCATTTTCTAAACGAAGCCAATAATATTTCCAGAGAAAATTATCCTGCAGGAAACTTTCTGTTCGCCTTTGATCTAACACCTGATCTCTCAGAAAACTGTTACTCTCACTGGAATCTTGTGAAACATGGTAATCTCAGAATTAAGGTGCGATTCGAGGACGCATTTACTAGTACTATTAATTATCTTGTATGTGCGGAATATGATAATGTTCTGGAAATAGACGCGACCACACAGATTATTGTCGACTTTAGTGCTTGAGTGGGGGCAAAATCAATTATGACAATGACTGGATGCATTTAAAAAACAGTAGACTTGACGCTCCCTTCGTGAACAGTTGTTTTTCTTTCTTACATTCTAAAAAACATATAGCAATCATGGTTGAGTACGTGATTAATATACAAGGCTTTCGAGACGATGCTGGTCGATTTATTCCTAAAGAAGTAGCTGTGGTTTCTCTGCATCATTTTGTATTTCTCATTGAATAATTTCTCTACCATTTTCATTTACTGATCTAACGAACCAATCTCAACAACAAAATAACTGGCTTAGTTGTCATCATCATGTCATTGAGTGGTTTGAAGGAGATGTCCAAACGAATTTCCTTTATGTCAATCTACGTGAAATTGCTTGAACTGCCAAACTGATGTACGCCCGGGGACACGAGAAAGCCGAGTTACTACAGAAAATTACAAGTAGACAAGTAATCAATTTTTTACACCATCATGGTGTGAAAAAGGAAGCAATGTTTAAATGCGCTCTTAATAATTCACTCACACTAAAAAACTGGATCGAGAAGCAACCAGAAGATAATCTACTCTCATGATCCTGCAATGAAATACAAGGCTACAGTACTAGTATGCTCAGATCCTCTACTACCTATGAACAGAGCATTGTGGCCAATTCTAAAGATTCGGATAAGGATACGGTAGGCTTGATTCAAAAAACTACCTTACCATTATCATATAAATAAGCATTGACAGAAGAATGAAAATTTTATTTTTATTGCATGTATCAATTGAAAGAACAGCTCTCCCTTCCCTCTGTATGCATGCACGCCGGCAAAAAAAAGCGAGTATTGATTGAGATGAATTATTGTTTATTTCAATATATTATGAACATTTTCATGCAAATAGATAGATATAATATATATATAATAGATATAATCATCAGTATAATAAACACCACTACAATAAACAGTATGAAAGTGTATACCGTATATATATGTATGTGTATATACCGGCACGGTATATACACATACACACTACACACGCACCTGTATATACATATACACATATTCCATGGCACGACGACGGCGGCAGAGAGAGAGAGAGAGAGAGAGAGAGAGAGATAAGTGGCGGGACAGTGACTGCGCGCAGCGCACAGCACAGCAGATGGTCGCTACTGACGCTACTTGTGTTTACATGTAACGTACGCATGAATAGTTACTCGCAAGCTCATAGACGGGCAGAGCACAGTTGAGCGGCTGGGCGGCGGGCCGAAGAGAGAGAGAGAGAGAGAAAGAGGGAGGGAGAGAGTGGGGGAGAGCTGTCGCTGGCGTCTGAGAGTCATAAGATGGCCATGGAGACTATATATAGTCTCCATGAAGATGACTCACTTTCGTTGCATTATGTTTGTTACATGATTTTTCAGTTCGATCCCCTCGGCCTATCGTCCTTTAAGAAGCATAGCTTCAAAAGTATGAACAGGTCACAAATTCTACAAGTACTTCGACTCCCAAAAGCTCAGACAGTGGACGCATACGCTGAAGATCAGATTCCTAAACGTTAGACGAGACCACCTGCAATTGTGGCTGTTTTTTCTTTAAATCATAATACACAATATGTATAATATACAATATGTAGGGGCATAATTTCTAAAGTGTACCCACCTCGAAAATGAAAGTTGTCCGATCGGGCTAAAAATTAGCCGAATTGTAGTCCTATTATATAGTACTCCTCACACCAAAAATTAATTCATTTTGATAATTATTTATCAAAGTGGAGGTGTTACAATTTTTTGGTCTTTCAAGCAAAGCCTTACTTTCAAACATTCGTAACTTTTATCCTATTGTCTTAAACAACATTTCACTAGAAATGTTTTTGATAGATTTTTTCACAAAATTTCTGGTGGTCGTAACAATTTTTTTAAAAAGTCCAAATTTGAACCTAATTTTTGAAAATCAAAAATAAATTTGACTTGTTTTCAAATTTCGACACTTTTTTTTCTTCAAAATAGTTTTAAAGGAAAGCTGAGATTTTTTCCTATAAGGCCCCTAATTTTTAGAGTAGAAGATTAATTCGTCTCTGAGTAGTAGAACGATACGTAAACAAGAAGCCATGATAGGGCGGGTGGCATGCGATCTTCCCTAGTGCGCTCACGCCGAGGATCTTTGTGCAACGCTTTAGTGAAGGCCTCTTTTGCGGTTTCTGTTTTTTTGCCATTCGAGAAGATGTCGTATATCTCAGGGGACGAAAACTTCTTGAGTTGAAGTTTTCCATCTAGAGTGGGAATAAAAGCGTTGTACTGTAATGTACCTGGTATCGTAACAGCTTTGTCAAATCTGGCTTTCAATAACTCGGTGGCTAAGGCATGATTTTCTTTGCCCAATGAAACACAGCATGGGGAGTGAATATGTGATGTTTCGGAGAACATTGTAAGCTTGAACGTGCTGCTTGTCTCTTTATATTCGTTCCTATACCATCACATGCACCCTCACCATGAGATGTAACATGGAAGTGCCATTCAGCTTGGATATCAAAATCTTCTTTATGGGCTTGGAGATTAGCAAAGCTACTCTTATTTTTAAAATGTTGCCCTGCACCATCAGTGAAATAGTAGATTTTTTTGGCCTGAAATGAGTTTTCAGGTAATCTACTATTATCTTTTGATACTAGTCAACAGCCACCGTGTAATGAGCTAAGTTATCAGATATTCTTGCGATACTTACGTGCTTGAGCTCTTCATCTTTCTGAATTATGAAGGCGCAATTCGCAGCGAAATCGAAGCAAATTAAGAACTCCCCAGGCAATGAATTTTCCTTCAGGTTTTTTAAAGAAGATGATTGCTCCTTTGAAATAAAGTGATGCGTTTTTAATTTCAGCAGCCTTCCATAGAAATAGTTTAGGAATTCATCAGTATCCATTACTAGAGTATTTAGAGTACATCTGTCGGTCTGTAACCAAATTTCAAATCTCACTTCATCAATTCAATGTTCATCAAAAGCTTTTGTTATGTTATCTTTCAGGTTTGCAGTACCGCGACAGTCATCACACTCTCCTAAATGACAGTAACTTGAAGAGTTAGGACATACAATAGCATCCAGACAGTCGTGATAATTTGTGAGCACCATGTCAGTATCCTCTGTTACATGTTGAATATTTATTCCCTTTAACATCAAGTGCGCATTCTCATGATGAACGCAAACGCACACATTATGAGTGCCACTGCTTCTTGCTAGAAAACAATGACGAGGTGTGAGTTTTGTGAATTTCGAAATACTGATCTTTAGGCCTACATGTTCTCATGTAAATTGAACATATAACTCGTTTAGATTACACAGTAGTAACCTTTTCTAACATCTGAACGAGTTCCATCATTATTCTTCATTGACACAAAGTCTTTCATCCCTGGCACGGTACCAGGTACATTACAGTACCACGCTTTCATTCCCGCTCAAGATGGAAAACTTCAATGAAGAAGTTTTCGTCCTCTGAGAAATACGACATCTTCTCGAACGGAAAAAACAGAAACTGCAAAAGAGGCCTGCAAAGGAAACAACTGTTGAAACTATTGTCAAAAAATCGAACAGAAAGACACATTACATTACCATGTAATATTACTTAACTTAAAAAACTAGCACTAAAGCGTTTCGCAAAGATCCTCGTCGTGCGCGCACTAGGGGAGATCGCGCGCCACCCGCCCTATTATGGCATCTTATTAACGTATAGTTCTATTACTCAAAGACGAATTAATTTTGCTACTCTGAAAATTGGGGGTCTTATAGGAAAAAAACTCAGCTTTCTTTTGAAACTATTTTGAAATTTGTCGAAATTTGAAAAAAAGTCAAATTTATTTTTGATTTTCAAAAGTTATGGTCAAGTTTTGACTTTTTCAAAAAATCTCTGTGACCACCAGAAATTTTGTGGAAAATCTATCAAAAACATTCCTAGTGAAATTTTGTTTGAGGCAATATGAAAAAAGTTACAAATGTTTGAAAGTAAGGCTTTGCTAAAAAGCCCCCAAAATTGTACCCCCTCCAGTTTGATACATAATTATCGAAATAAATTAATTTTTAGTGTGAGGACTACTATATAATAGGAATACAATTGGGCTAATTTTTATCCCAATCAGACAACTTTCATTTTCGAGGTGTG
Organism: Andricus coriarius; assembly: GCA_932066315.1. Lineage (NCBI taxonomy): Eukaryota > Metazoa > Arthropoda > Insecta > Hymenoptera > Cynipidae > Andricus > Andricus coriarius. Next base: position 5,523 of record CAKNWT010306735.1, on the reverse strand, counting down.
TACACTTAAGAAATTATGCCCCAATAGTATTATAATAAAAATGATTTTTCCATTTTTTTTTCACGTGATTTTGTTCAATATTAATTAGGCTTAAGACGCCTGCAAATAGGTGTCCGAGATCGGCTGGGAGTAGGTCCCACCACCGGGGCGAGGGAGTCGACGCCATAGTTTGGCGAAGGGGGAAAGGAACAATGGAGGGGGCAGTCTGTCCATAGTGGCCCGGTACTACTTACATTTTTTTTTTAACAAATTTTTTTTTTAACAATTTTTTTTCACAAATTTTTGTTTCAACAGATTTTGTGTACAAAATTTACAAATCTTTTCTTTTAAGATTCTGCTAAGAATCAAATTAACGTGTTGGTAGGCTACGAAACCGTTCATTGTAGGAACTCGGCGCCTACTTTGACTCATTTTTTCGTTTCGGGACATCAGACGGAGGGGGGGGGGGTCCTAACTCCACTCTATGTAATATAAAATTATTATTTTTCGTTAACTCCTCTTAACACAACTTTTTCGGATGGGCGTTGCAGAAAATAGCGTGTGATACACGTGCGCATAGGTGATTGCTAACTCGTGGGATTGCATCATTCGCCTGCGGCTCGAAGCACTCGTCTACGTTTTCACACTCGCTTCGCTCGTGCGCTAACCACCGACTCATGCTTCGGGCCTCCGGCTTATGCTGCAAAATTCACACTCGCACACAATCACCTATTTTGCGCACTTGTATTACAAATAACTGTTAAAGTTCATTGTGGGCGTAAATACTGACCTGGCATGCACAGCAGGAAATTATATAGAGTTCGTTAAGAGCTTCTATACGTTCTATTCATTCAAAGACGTGGGAAACTATAGAAGCTAAGTGGGTACTAGCAGGCACGTCGAGCGAGAAATCATTTTAAAATTCGTTGTAGGCATCAATACAGGTTTAGTGTGGTTCTATCAGGGACCATTCTTTTTGATGATGTGGCAGATTCTACGAGTTCTAAAATGTATTGAATTTATTTTAAACAAATAATGGGAAAAAATTCTTTTCTGTGGATTAACAGCATTCCGTTAATTAACACCAACTAAATTTCAACAATTCATATACTGAAAAGTAATGAAAGTTAATAATTAATAAATATTGATATAATCCGAACAATTTTCATACTGAGAGGAACCATACCCAAATTACCATGCGATTTTACTATTGCTCATTCTATAATAATAGAGAATTATTACTGGAACGCATTTTATTATCAAATGCGCTATTTGGGTATTTTTCGTCATACCAACTTCAGTCTATCAATATACCTAATACACTTCAGAAAACTAACATTCAAACTTTGTCAGAAAAATTGGATAACGATCTACAATCGTTACTGTTACAAACTATTTTGATGAAAAAAATTGTCTTGTCTTATGTATCTGTAAATTGGAACTTTCAACAGGGGATCAAATAGTACATTTGTTTATTAAAATATAAACAATTAAGAATTATCGTTGGGTGAATAAACGTGATATGAAGGAGTCATTATTAAGTAATTGGCTGTTAATTCTAAGTAGCAAGACGGAATTTTATGTCTTTAAATACTGAACACGAGATAAATTTGTCCATACAAACTCTTAATATCAATTCCTGATCGTTATGCAACTATCCTAACAAACTCTGAATATTTATTAATTTCAGAGTATTATGTTTAAATAATATAGGTTTTGTGTCAAAAATATCCGAATATAGAATTTGAATTTTGTTAATTAAGTTTGTTTAATCAATTATTAAATACTCGGATAAGCAAGTATAACAACTAGGTGTTATTTTTTAGTATTTTGTGGTTGCTTCCGTAAAAACAACGTCCCAAATGATTGAAGCAAAAAATTGTTTATAATTTTGTAAAAAACAGAACAAATTATTTCTTTTCTTTCACATGTCCAAATCTTTATTTTTGTAAGGAATTGTAAAAAGTCAGTAGAAATATGACAAAGAGCTGTTACTTCGCATGAAAACATTTATATTCCATTATTTATTTGTAACAAAATAAATAGTTAAAACATGAGCAATTAGACATTTTTTAAACTAATCTGAGAATAAATTTACCAATGAAACGGCTAACACATAGATGTTCCTTACTGTGCTACACCTACATTTCTCAGCGATTGATCACAGTTGTGATTTTGACACAACATCTCAAGTTTAGGATAGCGGAGAGGCTTGGTTGTCAGGGACTGCATTGCGTAGAAATAGACTAGGTCAGGGGTCTCCAAAGGTAAATCATGTATCTACTGGCGATCCCGGGCCCATAGGTCGGATCTACTCAGGTTTGACACTGAACTGTCAAGAAGGAACCCCATCCTTTAACTGAGTCGAAGTGCCTCAAAGAGTTTTTTCTTGCACAGCAGGAAAAAATGGGGCCGTCCAGGTTTAGGTTTATGAACCAAACCCTTTTAACTAATATTTTCTTTCAAGGGGTCAGAAATTTGTTCAGTTTCCTATCTTTCCCATCGGCTGTACCTGTGGATTGTGGAAACCCCTGGGTTTGAAGTGAGTGTCTAGTGATATATAAGTGATGTAAAAATCCCCATAATCGATTAGTAAAATGCTTTCACCGGAGAGGAACATACTCTCCGTGGTTACCAAAACATTTTGCTCACTATGTAAACATCGTTCTGGGTGAAGTTGGGTTAGTCATTTGTCATTGTAGTATATTGAATTTCAGTAAACAGTAGACAATCTCAATTTTTGCATTATAATTTGCAAAGAAAAATATTATTCGTTACACGTGGCCTCACAGACGGGTGCACCCTGCTTGTGTGAAGCCACAGCACTCACCCTTCGGTTCGGCTTTGCCTCACCTTCGAATTCGTGCTGGACCTTCACACTCGCAGTGAGAAAACCGACCATTTGGCCTTTTGTTTCGAACTATACTATTTTTGTTCGGTTAGAGCCCATATAGGACCCATTTAGAGTCCCGAATATAACCCCTTAGACCCCTTCTCAGGACCGGATACGACCCCGTTGGAGCCTACGTTGAACCAAAATAGTGCAAAATTTTTTCTACCATTTATAATCCCTTAGGTCCTTCCTTAGAACCCGATAAGTCTTGGTGCAGGACCCATTTGCAAAATCCTTTTAGGCGCCTACATACACCCAAGTTGTACCAGGGTTCTATCCAGATTCTAACGCGTGTTGTAAGTAGAGATAGAAGTATAGGATGGGAATCTATATAGGTTCTTATTATAGGTTTTTATGAGGGTTTATTACGTTTTTTTTTCTTTTTCTGAAATTCGTATTTGATTTTTTTTACATGGATAGGTTTGCAATGAATAATTAAGGCCATGTAACGAGTGAACCAGCTGACCAAGTCAGTCCTGAGCTTAACAGCAAAAAGTTTTATTTCTATTATTCTCTGTCGGTAAAGAAGAAGTATTTTAAAAAAAAACTTTTTTCAAAATTCTAAATATTTAGGACCAGAACACCTTCCTTCGTTCCGATATAGCTTCCAGTTTTGTTCTCTTCGAAATTTTTTAAGAATAAAAATTCCACCTAAACAAAGCAGAGACACGTAATTTATTGCCACCTTTTTCATTTTCCAAAATCTCACAGCGATATCTTATTAGACGTAAGTTGGGAAAGAAAAATTGAGGACTAGCTTGGTCACGTAACCCACTCGTTACATGGCCTTAAGGAATGCGCAGTAGTGTTCTGTGATAGCTACAGATGCGCAGTAGTTTTTTTGGGCTTTTACGATTGCTGAACATACACTTAACACTTTTAAAACATATTTCATTTAAAAAAAGTTATACTCCCATGCGGGATATTATAATCCAAATGATGAATTTACCACAAAGAGAGCGCGATACCGACACGGCAGTGGCTGAGCTTGTCCTACTAGGTTATGAAACTAACATAAGAGAAAAAAGTGTGGTGGCAGGCTTCTGCCACTTTGCGCAAGCGCATATGAAATGGGACCTTGTCTCGAACTATTCAAATTATAAGAAATATCAATTCTAACATAGAGCACAGATTCAAATATGATAAATATTTTCTATCGAAACCATGTTAGCTTTTCAAACTATTTTGCAACAAAAAATATGAATTTAGCTTAAGCTTAGAGGAAAGCGATGAATAGAAAGTAACCCCTGCTGGATAGGCGATCGGCAATACTGAAGCCCTGCAGGGGGCTCGGTCATGGCCACCGGACTTATTTCATACCTTCAGATATATAAATTCATTGTGCTGATTGGCATTACTCTAAAACAAAGTATAACATCTCAGCAATATTTGTCCCTTAACGACCGGACACAATACATAGTAATTTAGAAAAGAATTTAAAGCATTATTAAAGAGTATATTTTGAGAAAATGCTACGAAATGCATAAAATTAATGATTTTAATTTTATAGTTTTTATTGGGTATTTTGTGAGTCCTAGCTTTGCTTCCCAAAAATATTGAAGAATGCTCAATATTTCAGAAGATATTAATAATATAATTTAGGAATATACGAATTTTTTCTTTCAATAATAAATCTCTACAGAATTAACTCAATGACTCTACTTAGAGCTGATTTATTTTGTAGAATTGAAGGCCGGGATGCAAGAACCGGGCAAGCGCTCGAAAACGTGAAAAAGTATTGTCCAATCGTCTTGTAATATCCCAATTTTAAAGTTCAAAAAATTAAATTAAAAAAAATATGGACTTGTA
>CAKNWT010306729.1:494-12200 GCA_932066315.1 Andricus coriarius | reverse complement strand
TAATAGTCGCTTTCAAATAGGAAAAATCTCTTTCTTGCTGAAATGTTTATTAGATCACAAAAAATGAAACTCCTACGAAATACACTGACATCCAACAAAATTTCCCATTGTTATAAACAATCTTGATGAATTAATTCTTAAAATAATTCTTTCGTATAGAATAAATCTGTTTTTTGGGTTCAATAGTTAATACTACCTTGAAATAAGGAACCGAATCGTAAAACATCAACACCCAACATCTTTTTCCAATATTATAAACAATGAAGATAAACGAAATCATGAAGCTTACCCATTCTTGGACGAAAAATTCATTGTTCATAATATTGGAAAATGATGTTGAGTGTTGATGCTTTACGATTCGGTTCCTTATTTCAAGTTAACATTAACTATCGAACCCAAAAAACAGATCTATCCTATTCGAAAGAATTATTTTAAGAATTAATTGATCAAGATTGTTTATAACAATGGGAAATTTTGTTGGAGTCAGTATATTTCGTAGGAGTTTCATTTTTTATGATCTAATCAGCATTTCAGCAAGAAAGAGATTTTTCCTATTTGAAAGCCACCATTAAATGCAATTGTTGATCAGAATTGTTAATAACAGTGAAAAATATTATGAAATGTTAGTTTCTTCCATAAAAATTTTAATTTAGGGATAAAATGAACAATTTTGCAAAAAAATGGATTTTTGCCATCAAAGATTGACCGTTTAATGCATTTGTTAATTAGTATTGTTCATAACAATGGTCAATATTGTTGATTGTCCATTTCTGTCATGGAATTTTCATTTTTGAAGGCAAAACTAATGATTGCGCAGAAAAAATGCATTTTATACATCCAAAAGCGCTTATTCATTGAATTTGTTTATGAAATTTGTTTATAACAATCAAAAAAATAATACTTAAGTGTTTTATTTTAGTCAAAGATTGATCTTACTCGATTTTGCGGGGCAAAGCGTAATGAAAAAAGCTTCGAGGCTTCAATGTAAAGCAAAGATCGATTTTGTACATAAATTGTTTATAACAATTGAACGGATTGCAAGAACTTCACCTAAGTTATCAGGATTTATTAATCGATTGTAAATCTATTAGTTTTTCACCATTTTGAGGTAATATCAATTAATGATACAGAACAAGCAGCTCAAATATGAAAAATTATGGTTTTTTGGCATTTTGCAACTTAAATAATAAACAAACAGGGCCTTTTTTGCAAAATCAGCCTCGACAGACCTCTTAAGAATTTAATTAGCTTTAATTGAAAAAATAATAAGATATAATCGGATAAAAATTGTAGGCTCTGGATCATTTTGAACCCCAATTTCTTAATTCGCCGCACTGTGGGACGTGTCGGTCGACTACGTGCGAGAACGTCTGTTTGCCATGACTATGTGAAAAAGGACTAGAGTTGTCTCAGCGGCAACAGAAAAGAAATCCGGTAAACATAGGCCCTTTAGATTTTAGAAAAAAGGAAAGCTAAGCGCTATCCCAGGATCATTACCTGCCCTTTTTCTACTGGTAAAATATTTAAGATTAGCGACGGAACTCGGGGAGTAGCGTATAGTTACAATTCCTGCAATGAATTATGAAGCCTTGCAACGTGCACAATTTTATTGAAATGCTAAGAAATAAAGTGATGTTTGTGAAAACTGTAAAAATTACAATCTGTGTTTTAATGCGTACTTTGGGGATGAGTGAATAAATTCAAGTGACATTTCTTAATACAAATACTTCGTAGTTTATTTTGGAAAATAACATCCTCTCACTACTAGCCAAAAATAGCATTCTCGGGTGAAAATAATTGAATAATGCTCCACAAAAACAATAAACGAATCCGTATATTGGACTTCGTTCAGTTTGTGTAGCCTCTGCAACCCATTTGAACCGTTTTTCCAAAATTAAACTTTTGAAAAAACGACACAAGATAACAAGAAAAAATTAACCCGCAAAAGCTGTTCGTCAAAAAAAGAGCTATAATATTTTAAAATTATTTTTTAATAGGACGCGTAGTTTTTGTTTTTATCGCAAAAAAATAACATTAGAAATAAAAAATAAAAATTTTTGGAAAGACGACAAAAGGTGCGAAAAAAATTAAGACTCTTCTTCTGCTTTGATTTTATCCTTTTCTATATTAAAGTAATCATGAAAAATAAAACTGGTCATTTATTTTGCAATAGCTGAATAAGCAGTCCCGGACCGAGGTACATAAATAAATATAAAATACATTTGATTTGTATAAAAGTTCGCATTTTGGACAAAATCGAGTGTGAAGCACGAGACACACGATAAGAATGTGAGTAGATAGGTAGGGCTAGTTCTGGCTTACTTTTTTCCGTACGATTAGAAAACTTGCCGTTAGAATGTGGAAGTCTGTGAGATTGGTTTCGCCTCTTGTGCTGACTGACGCAGCAGAGTGTCGAAGTATCCGATTCCCTATATCAATATTGAAAACCAATACTTGAATCCGGGGAATTGAACAAATTTTCAAATTTTAGCATCTACAGTGTCAATCACATTATTATTATTAGGAATTAAATACTTCATAATGGGAATAGATGTTATCACGTCTAAAAATTGATAATCCAAAAGGGGCAGCTTTTAAAATAAGAAATCATAATGAAATTCGTATATGAAATACGGAACGTGGATTTGAGGTTAGGAGTTTCATGAAAGAGAGCGCGATCTTTTAAAAAGTTCAAAAGCGAATGCTGCTACGCATGTCATTTAGGAAAAACGAAATATTTATAACTATTATAGCTAATTTTTTCGAATATGAGTAAGGTGACGTAATAAATTAAAAGTATATTTGTTACTATTATTTTTTACTTCAATAAACAAATTTTAAATTACATAAATGGAAACATCTTGTCACACACTAACTAAGTAACCAAGTAATAAATTATGCTTCCATTTAAATCACTCATTTTCTAAAATATTTCCAACACATCTGTTGCTTTCTAATTGACTTATTTAGTTCACTTCATGAGATCTATATACAGTCCAAGCTCCGAGCATGGCCGTTTTCGGGGCTATAGGGGAGTATAATTCCAAGAAGCCATAAACCCCCACTCTAAGCTTTTCCCCACGCTCGACTGCGTGGGGAAAAATTCAGCTGGCCAACTCCGAGTAATGCGGCGCGTCGGGTAGGTTAAAAATCTATCTCGAACATCGTTTTATGTACCTAGCGTACATTACATGTGTACAAAAGTGATTCATATTGGATTATTTCGTTATAAGCCCGAGCTTAAAGGTATGTAAAACATTAAAATCGATCACTAGCTATGGTATGTTCGATTCTTAGAATAAATGTAAACAAAGCGTCAAAGTGACAAATACTTCACCTCACTTTTACCGTAACCTGTGAAATCTCGTGCAGTACATTCATAATTAATTACTGTGTCGTATTGCTTGTTTTTTTTAAACAAAGAGAAACTCAAACATCGAATTGTCAATTATAACATAAATTTGATGTCACTCGTGTAATCTTATTATTAATTATAACAATAAATGTAAAACTTAAAGAAAAAAGAACAATGTAAAGCTTTTTTTACAGTAGTAAAAATATAAATTCGTACATTTGAAATATGGAAATTCACTCTTTCCCACGTTTTGTACTGCGCAATAATACTGCAAATGGTTTTCTTATAGAAACGCATATTAAATGAGCTGAAATCAGACATCTAATATCTTTTGAACGCGATTCTATAATTTTTCATGGTTTTCTTCGGGTTTCAACGTTACGATTTTATGTTGCACATTTATCCAGAACATCTTTATCCAAAGCCTTTAAATATTTGACGAAACATAAAAACATGAAACGACTGCATCACGTGGTTTGTCAATGAGTTAAAAAACTTATCTGAGTAAGTAGATTCTTGTTTTAAAATTTCGGTATCAATGGAATGCTTAACATTCAAGCAAGAGTATGATTTTCAAAACGCCAAAGTTTGTCATATTGGTATCATATTTGTAATTTTGCGGGGAAATATCATGTCCCGGCTCACGACAGGTTTAACACGTCAATTACCAAGCCTCACATATAATTCCCATAGTGTTTCATAATTTATCTGGCTACGACTCCCACTTTTTTATAAAAGGATTGGCAACAAGCTTTGCAGGTGATCTCTCATTATTGACTGTTATTAAAGAAAAATATATATCCTTCACAAAAAAATGTGCAAAATACAAAAGTTAAACTTAGATTCATTGACTCTTTTCGATTTATGCCAAGTAGTCTCTTCAAATTAGCTTCAAATCTTAGCAATAATGAAACATTAATAACAAGAAAATATTGCAAAAATGATGAAGAATTTGAATTATTAACAAGAAAAAGTGTATTTCCATATGATTATGGTGATAATTGGCAAAACTTAGGTGAAGATTGTCTGCCAGCAAAAGAGGAATTTTATTCGAAATTAAATGATGAGCGTATTTCAGATGAAGATTATAATCATGCCTGCAAGATTTGGGAAAAATTTAATTTAAAAACGTTAGGTGAATATTCAGATTTATACTTAAAAATGATGTTTTTCTCTTGGCAGACATTTTTGAAAGTTTTAGATGTCGTTCTATTGAAACTCATAATTTAGATCCATTACACTACTATACGAGGGTTGCCTTCTATATTTTGAGCCTTGGCAATACTAGTGTTTACAGGTGCCATTTGACGATTCCAATTGAAAGTTTGACCTTTTTAACCATAACCTTCTTCAGAACATTTTGTCACTTAAGCATAACCTGTATTGTTTTCAGTGACTTGAAAATATTGTCTCAGCGAAAAAATGAAATTGAATCGTGAACATTTTCGTGCGATGATTTTTTACGATTTTCGACGTGGATTATCAAGACAAGAGTGCATCGATCAACTCACTTCGACTTTTGGCGATGAAGCTCCATCCTTGGCCACTGTGAAACGCTGGTACAACGAATTTAATCGTGGCCGCAGTTCGCTCAGTGAAGAAAGTCGTGAAGGTCGCCCAAAATCAGTCGTTGTCCCAGAAAAAATTGACGCTGTGCGTGAACTAATAATGCAAGATCGTCATGTGACGTATCGTGAGATTCAGGCATCCTTGGGCATTAGTGGGACCAGCGTGTAAGCAATTTACATCAACATTAGGCTGTCAAAAATATTTGTTGCCGTTGGATCCCACATAACTTGACAATCGCTCAAAAAAAGGCTCGTTTGGATTGGTCAAACCAAATGCTGAAAAAATTCGATCGCGGTGATTCAAAGCATGTCTATGACATCGTAACAGGTGACGAAACATGAATTTATGCTTATAAGCCTGAAACTAAACAGTAGTCGACTGTGTGGATCTTCCAAGATGAGCCAACTTCGACAAAAGTTTTTCGCGCACGAAGCACTTCGAAGCAAATGGTTGCCTGTTTTTTTGGAAAAACCGGCCACGTAGGATTTGTGCCGTTGGAGCAAAGTCGGACGGTCAATTTGGAATGGCATACAACCAGTTGTTTACCGGAGAGCTTTGAAAAAATGAGGGAAATCAGCCGCCGAAGACTCACACATCCGCTGCAACAAGGGACTTTTTGAGGGCTGACAACGTCGAATTGATGGGTCATCCAGCCTACAGCCCTGACTTAGCACCTAATGACTTTTTTTTATTCCCATAAATAAAAAATAAATTACGAGGTCAACGTTTTTCGACGCCTGAAGAAGCGGTTGATGCGTTCAAAATGCATGTTTCGGAGGTGCCTCAATCGGAGTGGAAAAAATGTTTCGAAAATTGGTTCAAGCGCATGTAAAAGTGTGTTGAGTTTCAGGCAGAATACTTTGAAAAACAATAAAGCCATTTTCGATGATCAATTATTGTCTTTTCACTATTAGGCTCAAAATATAAAAGGCAACCCTCGTATAGCACCTGGTCTTTCTTATGACGCTATGTTAAAGTATGCTGTGATTGAACTTGATCTGTTAACAGATGTAGATATGTTATTACTTATTGAAAGTGCCATCAGAGGTGGTGTGTCTCAGTGCTCCGACAGGTATGCGAAAGCAAATAAAAGATTCATGGGGTAAAATTTTAATCCATTGGATCCAGAATCTTAGATAACGTATTTTTATATAAACAATCAATACGGTAAAGCTATGAGTCAATATTTACCCTATCGTGATTTTAAATGGTTTACAAATTTTGAAAACGAACCAAATTTTTCAATATTTCAGTTGATTCAGAAATAGGTTATATTCACGCAGTAGATTCTGAATATCCTGAAGAACTCCATGATTTGCATAAAGACCTACCATTATGCGCAGAGCACTTTGTACCTCATCTTCCAACATCTGACAACATTCCAACAACTTGTTAAACTTCACAGAGTTTTACAATTCAAACAAGAACCATGGTTAAAAGACTATATTGATTTAAATACTTAATTAAGAAAGGAAAAAAATAAATTCGAAAAAAAAGTTAAACTCATGAACAACTCACTCAACTGGTAATCAGAGCGAAAGCTATGATTGCCAAACCAAACTTTCATAGCTGCACTATCTTTGGTGAAGACACGGTGATCATTTAAATGACTAAAACCAGAAAAGATAATGATTTATAACTTTCATTGCAATTACATGAAGTACACCTTTAATGACAAAACAAAATTACTTTATACTCACACAGACAGCTTGATTTACCACACTACAGTTTCAAACTTTTATGATTATATTAAAATAGACTCAGAAAAATTTTATAGCCCAGACTATCCACCAATATCTATCCAATATCTATGATATTAAATTACTGAACAAAAAAGTCTTGGGGCTCATGAAAGACGAATGCAACGGAAAAATTGTGACTGAATTTGTTGGGGTAATCTCCACATTGTATGCCTGTAAAGTTTTGGGGAATGAAGAGGGAAACAAGAAAGCTAAAGGTATTAAAGGATCCACATTAAGGACTTGTATATAAGTATATAAAGTCATTTATTTAATAAGAAATCATTTTATTTAATTGTTTTAATTGTTTTAATTGTTTTAATTGATGTAACCTTAATGTATACCTCTAGGGAACTCGGTTAGAAATAAGTATACGTAAATTTCAGATAATATATTCATAAAAAAGTTACATTTCTTAAAAATATATTAAATCTAAAATAGCTTATATGTTATCCAATTTTTCAACAGTGTAACATTTTGATGTGCACAATTCAATTCTTCAACATTCATATGTCGAGGATATTCAATAAAATTAGATGACTCTTTGCGTAAACATTCTAATGAAGGGCATGCTAATTCATGCAAATCAATAATTTGCATAGACTTCATTGCAAAGCATTTGAGCCAATTTTTCTTTTCCAATCCTTCAGCATAAAATTTACTAGCATCTTTGAATGTACTATGCATTATAGGTTTTACAAATGTATAAGTTACGTCGCCAGAGTTCCAACGAAGACCATGGTAGTTATATTTCAACCAATGATTCATACATTTATACTTCATACAGATGACACTCCAGTCACAAGGTGGTTGGAATACAATATTGAATGGTTTAACTTGATCGTTGATAAATAATATAGCTAATTCTTTTAATTTAAAGTTTTTAACAAACTTTATGCTGAATTCTACTGAAGTGATTCACCATAATGTTAGCATATTTATAATAAGTTTTTGACCTGTCCACTTAATGGCTTATATTCAATTATAAGATCATGTAAAATTAAACAATCAGCTGACGTTTGACCAGGAAAGTTTTCTTTACCCTAAAATTCTAGACGAACATCAACCGGTCCATACTTTAATGATTCATTTTGTTTTGAACAATCAATAACTGTTAGTGGTGCATACTGTAAAAATTCATTTTTCATTAAAAGTGGAAGAGGCTCCTTACCATAATAATTAGCTTGAAAATTAATATACATCTCATAAAGCACAGCAAACTGATTTTTATCCATTTCTAAATTTAAATGACCATATGGATGAATAAATTTGTGAATTTAAAAGCAGTTTTACTTTGGATATTTTGCAATGGTCCAAATAGCTGGCATTTTTAGTTGACACATTTTTTCTGTTTTTCTGAAAACCTAATATATTATAAATCTAGGTTTTTCCAACTGGGTTGATGTTTTTGCAGTCCAAATATGATTCGAATTAATTGGTAGTAATGGATACTCATACAATTCCCAAGTACGAAAGCTTATTGGAATAGATGGATCATTTTCAATATACTTTAACAATTTAAATTCACGTTCATCTGGCAATCTAATGTATGGTAATAATCATTCCATTTTGTTAATCTCTATTTTAAGTGGTTCATTTGCCGCTGCAATTGCTGCTGGCACTGTTTGTAAAACTGCATTTGCATCACTCTTCGATCTGGTTATAATGAGTATTAATAATGATTTTATGATAATCTTCAGCAAACCCTAATATCACACTGAGCGGTATGGAAACGTCAAAATAACCAGCTGAATTGGTTAATATCTCATCGCTGTTCTTGAAGCTTGATGAATGACAAATTATGAAATGTCGGAATATAAAAACACAAAAACAAGTACAAAAAAACCCTGAGTTTTCTTAAGCTATTTTTATGCCTGATATGAGCTTGAGACCTAGATTTTTTAGAAGATGTATGTTTTGACGTGTTAATGCCTTGAGCACTCGTTGATGAGTGGCATTTTCCTTGTATGTTAGTAAGTTATTATGACCAAAGCCAATCTTTTTATTAAAAACAATACCAATTATCTTAAAGACTTGATCTGTAATCTATGAAAATTAATCTACGAAAATTAACCAGATGTCCGTCTTGATCCACTATCCGCAGCTGAATATTATCTATTGTCTTGACGGCGATCGGCAAGTAAATGAAGTGTGATGGAACTTCTAATATCTAATATCCCGATGGCACAACGGGAAAAAATTCATGAATAGTATGCACTTTCTGATCGGTTATGTATTCACCTGTAGTTATACTACACTGAATTCTCAGAGAATTTACTTTAATTATAGATGCAGGTTGATCAGTTTCATAATGTTTCTTAGCTTCTAGTTTTCGTTTTGCAAACCCCAATAGATGACCAATTGAATATTCGGGTTCAAAATTTATGCTATGACTACAAAAAAATTTCACTTTGCAAAGTATTATTATTTGGTTTAATATGAACATCAATTCCTTTGTCTACTAAAACGCCCTGTAGATAGTGCTCTATATCACCTATCTCATAGCTTCCTGTAGGTATGGTGATCGATTCTGAAGCCACGTAAAATTTGTTGTGTCCATCATCTACATTTGAAATTGCATTAAAAGTTAAGACCTCTAGAAGACCCAGAGTATAATTTTAGGTGAATGAAAGTGCAACTGGAGGAAAATATTGAGTTTCTAGCATTGAAGAGGCCCCAGACTATACTTCGAGAGTTCAACTGATTGCATAGAAATTTCAAACATAAATGTCGACACACAAAAGTGTCATAATTTTGATATCTTTCATGATTAAATTGTATGCTACCAATACCGATATATTCAATGAGATTGAAAGGTGGTCGAAGATTACCGAAGCTATCAAAATAAATAACTTTGTCGACCACCTTTTCATATGCGACCCAGTGAGTACCAACACCATCTTTATTATCTACATTGACAATAGGCGATTCATATTTATGGGCACCACTTATTGGTAATCCATTCCGCATAAAAACACCTTGAAAATGTAGAATTTTAAAAGTTTTTGCAAATTTAGACAAATCAAAATCAGTTAATGGTCTATTTGGTAGCTTCACTTTAAGTTTTTTAACTGGCATTTGAGTTCTGATCCTTGCGTATATGGTTTCAGATGAAGTCCTGATCCCTGTTTATATGGTTTTAGGTATAAACCTTTCCCTAATGCAGTTGCTTCAATTGTAACATTGTGTCGCTTATCCCCATCGAGTTCTCGTTTTGCAGCACTAGCATCATTTATAGCATTAGTTATTCCTGCAGCTCCACCAGCCAATGCTCCAGCTGCACTAAGTCTAGCAAAGATAGGTACAAGGAAGGGTAGGAAACCACCTACTTTGGGTGCAAGAGGTATAATTCGAGGTTTCTGAATGTTGTATCGACCACCAGCCTTTCAAACAGCAGCTCGAGCGCCGCTGAGAGCAGATTTGATAACTTTATTAGCATCTGTACTAGTTACCATTGATTTCTTGGCTGCTGCCACAATTTTGTTCAGGGTTGTAGTGCGTTTTTTCATTTTTAATCCCATACGTAATTTAGCTTCAATTTTCATGGTATTTTCTATTGCCCACGCAGCAGCCTTTTGGTATATTCCCGCCTCTTTAGCTAACACGCGTTTCCAAGCTTTTTTAGTTAAATCTCTGTCAGCTACGTTTCTAAGCTCAATGTTATCTCTATTCTATTAGTAAGCAATATCGTGATCTTTACAAGCTGCGTCAAGAGGATTAATTCTTGGATCACCCCGCGCAAGTCTCTTTGCTAGCTTTGTACCAGATCCACAATACTGATATCTGGGAAGATGCAATTCCTATGGAAGATTGTTGATAAGTCTGTTAAGTAGACCTCTACCACGTCTTACTTCGTTCGAGGTTCGCTTGCGACTGACTCTAGTCTTGTTTCCATGTACAATCATATCTGTTTGGGGGATACTATCAGACTGAAGAGCTAACCTATACAAACTGGGTATTTATAGTTTTTACCTCAGTCATATTAAGATGCAGTTTCATGCACAATCTATTAAATTACCTATAGTGAATTTTTATTCGCTCACGCAACATGAAAAAAGATAAAAACGACATGGACAGTTGTTACCGAGCAGTATACGATCAATATTTTGTGGACCATCCAGCTGTGGCAAAACTAATGCCTTGATGGCTCTAACACATTCTAATGATTTACGATTTGAAAACGTATATGTTTACCCAAAATCTTTAAACCAGCGCAAGTATCAATTTTTAGAAAAAATTCTTCAAGCAGTAGATGGTGCACTGTAAAAAAATTTGGTGTAAATTTACATCCTGCGACGATGGAAAAAATTCGATCGGTGTGGCACATAGTAAATAAGCAGAATTCTGTAAAAATACATATTTGTCTCCTCAACCTGCGTCCGCCGTGAAGAAATACATGCAGGAAGTAAATTTCCCGTCATCGACCGTGAAATTACGGGCGGGTCGTAAATCTACGGGTCAGTAATCTTCGAAATCTCGTCGAATTTTTTCTTCAGCTTTTATAATCGAAAAGATATTTCGAGGTTTGGTTTCCCAAAAACTTTTCGGTTATTCAAATTTCTATATTTTTTTCATCTCTGACTTATTCCTAACGTTCCTTGATTATCAAATTTCCCTGACTCTTCTCTGATTTGCAGTTGTCCTCTAACCTGCGGCCACCTTGCTACTATTTACAACTTCTCACCGAGGTGAACATATTTTAAAGCTATTTTCTGTATTGAAGGGAGAAAACGGAATGTAACCACTGGACAGTCTCAAAATTTAAAAATTCCTTTTTTCCCAGTGAAAGAACAAATTATTTGTACATATTTAACGCGATATGACGTGCAAAACAACGTAAACAAGAATGCAAACGAATGAAATCCATTGGTAAGAGACCGTTCGGGCGTCTCCGGAACTCATCGTTTCGCACGACTTATACTCGAGAGTCCCCAATGATCCAAATTTACGTCCTGAACATTATTCTGCAGCGTTCGTGCGTACGGACTTACTCCCTCGCGATAGAGAAGCACACCTCGTCAAAATTTACATATACTTTCGTAG